>VWZF01000447.1:177884-271815 GCA_013396755.1 Sclerurus mexicanus | reverse complement strand
CCCCTTTCCCCCCTTCCTTCCTTCCAAAATGGGATACATACCAAAATCAGGTCTTTCGCTTTACACTGGCAACTTGCATATTTCTCTTTTGCCTTGTCCGTCTCTCTCTCTTTAGTCCAAACTTAAGTATCCCATTATAACACTTTTCTTTAAAGTCTGTGATATGTGTTTGGTCCATGTCTGAATGTGCACCCCTACTTTAAACTGATGTGTGGGAGATAAAGTTTCAGGTCCACTATTTGTTGACCAAGATGTTTTTTATAGAAGCAAAAGATTTTTGAAACAGATACCTGGGGTGGAGGGAAGAGCGGTGGGCTCGTTCACCTCACTCTGGCAAAAAGGTTTTCTCCTTCGTGCCTCAAGCTGAAATCCCTGCTTTGGCAGAGCTTTGCAATAGGCAAATGCTGCTGCCCCAACTGCGTGCTCTTGGACACTGCACCAATATTGATGTTTTGTCCCTAGGGAGACTGCCCAGTGCGAGTGTTTGAATGGATGAATCCATTAGTGGACTCCCCGGAGAGATTCCGGTGTGGTCCGAGTTGGGTTACACAACCCGTGGCCTATTTTCCAGTCCTGATGGTGCTGCTTCGCCTGGGAAGTGAGATGACAACACGCCCCCATCAGTCCTCTTTCTCTGAGGAGTGCTTACAACATCTGTTGACCATCCTTAATTACACCGATGGTCAGCATGGGACCGAAAGGATGTGCTTGGAAGACTACGTTACTCAACAGTAATTCCTTCTCTCATAATCCTCACTCCTTCCCTCACTGCTGCTCTATGCCATTTTTTCCTCATTCTCAACATTTGTTTTCCTGACCATAAAAACTCTTCAGTTTGGAGGCAGTGAGTTTATTGGAACTTACACAAATATGAGCTGATTGACAGATCATTTTGTCTCCTTGTTTCATGGGGGGATGAATCTATCACTCTCCTTATTTCTGACTGTTGCAGTTTGCCAAAGGGAAAAAGCTGGCAATGAATTTTCCCCTTTTGTTGATCAGGAGAAGAGTCGTGCTGCGCAGTGTTTCTGTTGTGTCATGACCATTTTTCAATACAAACAAACGCCACAATATTTAAATACGCTAGGAGGGAAAGAAAAGGGATTCTTAAAATATATGACTTTCAGTACACACATAATTTAAAATGTATGAAATATTTGTCCTTTGGAAAGGAAAGGGAGGTGGCTTGGAACCCCCTTCTTTTACATTTTTTGCCCTCGTTGCAGATAGTTTTGTCTCTGGCTGTGTTTGCTGAGCTAATGAGGGTGGGGACTGTGTACTCCTGCAGGCAATTGCTTTGAGCGCTGAGCACTTTGAAGAGATTAGCCCCATTGATATTCCCTTCATCTTCGTTAGAGAGGAATGCTTCCTTCCCTGGAGTGCGAGGAGATGGACAGCTATTTAATAGAGCCAGCCTTTTTCAAGTAGGTACTGTAGTCCGAAATTCCCATCTCGCTTGCCTGCATACACCCAGCATAAAAACAGTGCTCTGGAGGCCAGGGTTGGTCCTCATTAGTGCAAGATATTGACCTGTTCAGGGTTTTTTTTTTAGGACCCCAGGTTGATTGGATTATTATCTGACTGGTTAAATGTTATTCTTCTACAGTTTCAGCTGTTCAGGCAGTCAGCCAAAACATGGTGATGAGCAAATTGTTTGTTCCAAGAGTAAATGAAGGGAATGTCCACATGATTTTTGCCATCCTTGTATTAAACTAACAGAAGCTGAAAATTGGAGCTTTATGCATCCCAAGTGGGGCATAACTGATCAAAATTTTGATTCTCCAGCAACTATCCACAAACTGAATTAAAATGGTTTGCAAGAAGTTGGCTTTCTTTCTAATCTCATTTTGACTAGGCAGGAGTCTTAAAATAATAATGCGTCCGACATCTCATCTCCAGCATTTACTGCTTTTGTAACTTTACCAGGTCCATGGGTTCTATTTTATATTAATTCCAACTCACAGAGTGCTGCAATTAGTAAATTCCCACTCAGAACGTATTTACAGTGATAAAATGAGAACTCCTTTCTTTAACTCAGACTGCACAGCTCCATCCCAAGCCTGGCTTAGATACAAGAGCTTCATCTCCTGATTAACTTATTCCTGCAGACAGTCAGAAAGAAAGGACCTCTGAAGGTCATCACAGCCTTTCTTCCATGGAAGCTCCTCTTAAATATCGACAGCTCTCCAGGTCTTGTGTTTTGAGCATCTGTATTGTATGTAAAGAATGGATCGATAGTGCATTCATCATTCATATCCTGCAATAAAAGAAAGGGATTGCTGAAAAAAGGCACTATATTGATTTAGTATTTCTGTGTACTTTCCATGAGTTAAACACGCGAGTTGGAAGGGCCATGGCACCTCCGCCAAGGACTGGGTAGGTCAGGGACTGGGAAGGGACAGCGATTTGCATCTTCAGCACTGCTGCAATGGAATGTGTGTCCCTCAGTAATCAGGAGTCATTAGGTAGCTCACAGCTTTGTGGAATGATCCAGGCTTGTGTTGAGAGTGTAGAAAATATGTTTATGAATAAAAGAAATTGGCTGGTTTTGTTTAAGAGAAGCAAATACCTAGAGAGGAGACTGATCCCCAGGACTGGATGCTTTGCAGTGACTGTCACTCCAGTCCTTGTTATCTTTAAATAGCTAAATTATCCTTAAGGATAATTTAGATAATTAAGTCTGTTTACCCAACGGTCTTTTCCCTTTCAAGAAGCAAAGTTCATATTTTGACTCAAAACATTGAAATGAAATGTCACACAGTTTCAGATTTAAAAAAGAATAAATCTTTATCCATAACCAGTATTTAACTTTCACCTTGTTGGAGGTAAAAACTATGCCAGTCTATGTTGAGTTTGAGTAAGATACTTTCAGTAACTCAAAACTTACATTTTTAGCAAACTTTCTATTTTTCCAATATTCGTTTTTAAAAGTAACTAAAGTCTGAAAGGAAATTATTCACCTCCTGATACCTGTATTGTAATTACCAAGAAAGTTTTGTTTCCTTGAACAGCTCTTCCACTTGGTGAATGAAATAGATTCATGAGCTAGTTCTTTTCAGAGCTTGGAAAGTAGCACCTCTTTTCAAGAACGAGATCATCTTTAAATTAAAAGTATGCTGTCCTTAGCCTTTTTTGATTTTTATTTTATTGACAAATTGTCACAGGAGCTAAAATGCGTAATCATCAATAACAAGTGATCCATGGGGCTATGCAAAATACATCGATTAACAATATAATCTCCATACAGATGTCCTAGGAGTGCTTGTTTTTTTTTATGGACCAATCTGGGAGTCCTGGTTGCACTTCAAGGGCCAGGGGGAAGAAGGGGAGGGAAACGAAGTTCAGGGCATCTCTGCAGGTACCCCCTGGTCGGACCTGGCTGCAGGGGTGGGCAGTGTGTTGGCTGAGAAGGAAAAACGCTTCCAGCTGCTCCTGCCACAGGATGTGTCAGCCTCTGTTCGTCAGGCCTGAAGTACAAAACAAGCCCTGTGGCTTGGAGCCTGAGACAAAATCCCCTTTGTCAGGAAGGCGTGATTTTAATCTGGTTTTAAGGTTGCTGCACCACTAAGAAAATCCTGATTTAGATGCCTTTCAGGCATTTAACGTATGCTTATGCAGAACTGTTCCTCAGAGAAAATTGGATGCAATTGTGGATTAGATAACTGACCTAGGGGAGAGAGAGGGAGTGCAAAACTTGCATATTCACTTTGTCCAGATGGATATTCACTAGGAAACCTTCAAACTGCTCATAAATATTGCCTGTCCTTTTGTAAAGGCTCCCACCAGCAAGCCCGTGGTCATTTCCTGGGTAGGAAGACATTCTTTGTACTTTTGGGCAACTAAATAAAGTATTTGAATTCCCTTTCTTTTTCTGTGGCAAAATAATATACATGATGATGAATGGGAAAATAAGCAAGGAAAGAAATTCTGTAAACAGCCTCCAAAGCCTGACTTGGATATTTGAGCTGTTTGTTTGGTTTGGTTTTTTTCCCTCTGGAATGAACTTTCTTTATTTCTTTGCCTGTCTTTCAACTCATGAAAATATCTTTTATGTAGAGCTGTTATTTCTCTGAGTATCAGATGCTCTTGGGGAGTAGGGTAAAATTTTCTTACTTTTTCTTCTCTAAACTGAATGAAAAAAAGGAAATATCTTAATCTTTTCCTTTTTTTTTCACTTCTAGAACAAAGCCAAAGAGAGTGGCAGAGTTCTTTAGTGTTGGGTCGTGTCAAACATCATTCCCCCTTTCACACGGCGTATTATAAATGTGTGTGCAGTGCCTCTGTGACCTGCCAGCAAACACGGAGGGGCAAAACCAGTGCTGGTGTCCCTGCTCTGGCACTGGGCAGGGGGTGATGCTTAGGGAAAACACTGTGGGTTCCCTGCTGCTCTCCCCCAGTGCCCTGGGGGCTCCCAGAGCTGGGGACCTCATGCACTTCGGTGTTCGTGGGTCTGTTAAACTTGCCTGATCCTCTGGTTTGAAACTTCTTGATATTTGCAACAGATCCCATAGCTATGATGAAGTACTTCCCTGCCTTTGCTTTAAATCCCTTAATGATATATTCTGATTCTCATAGGGTGGGAATTAGTGAATAATTGTTCCTCGTTCAGCCTCTCCATGCTGGCACATCTTCCCCTGCTCTCTTATGGAGCTAAAGAGTCTGTGCCTATTTAATCTTCTGGATGGATAAGCCATTCCGCATCTTTCTTCATTGCTTACCCTTCTATAAATCTTATTTTGGGTTCATTCCTTCAGAAACAGAGAAGAGGGACAAGTTCTCTAAGATGTATTTAAGATGTGTTTAAATCATGGTTTTAAAATAAGGCCTAATGAAGTCTCCTCGTATTCTTCTTTAGCACTAACCCCCCTCTCCCCTCCATAAATCTTAAATTGTGACATTATACCAAGCTGATGTTTTCAAAGAAGTATCCATGGTGGCTGTGGGATCTCTCTCCTGAATGACAAAGGCCAGTTTACTGTCCATCAATGGATTTACATAACTAAGGATACTTTTGTTCATCTGAACCATTTCATGTTTCTCAGGATTCAGAGTCATGTGCCACTTAAAAGTTGAGATTCTTCAATGAGTCTGTGAACTGTGCTGTTGTCTTGAAAACTTGAATAATTTCATATGATCAGTGCTCAGCTTTACATCCTTTTAAAAGTTATTAATGTGCTGACTAGGACAGGTCCCAGAATAAATGTCCCATTCCTCTGGTAATCTGTTCCTGTATTTTCCTGACTATGTCCTGTTGGAAAGGGTCCTTTCCCTGTCCATGGTATGTTTCGGGGGGTTACAAAAGCATTCAACTCTCTGTACAGTTCTGGTGGCTGGTGGGATTGCAGCTGCTTGGATGCACAGGTGGCTTTGGAATCCATCCCAGAGGAGAGGGATTTAGGCTGTTGGTACATGGGGTGCCTGGTTTTCTTTGTATGATCTCATCTTTAAAGGAATGGNTCTTTGTATGATCTCATCTTTAAAGGAATGGATGACTCTTCCCAGTAAAGGAATGAGTCAGCCATTCCTTCAACCAAAGACATACATCTATGTAATATGAGGTGTTTCGGTTGCTCAGCTGGGTGTGCATCTGAAGTTGGATGGTAACATTAAAGGTGGATTTTAAGATCAGGAGCTAAATTGTTAACACTGTCCTTGGAGTGCAAGGTTCACTGAATTGGAGAATTTCATTGTGCATTCCATGAAAAACGTGGAACCTAAAGCACAGTCTGTTAAATTCATTGCCTTTCCTGGCTTCCTTAGAACTATAGTAATAGTAGTTGATAACAGCCCTTCATTCAGATTTGTTCCTTTCTGTGTTCCAGACTGCAGTCACAGCTGTCTACTTAAAACCCTAATATACAATTATGTGTATTTGGCTAAACAGGTCTTTCCTTACATCAGTGGAATTAGCCCTCTCCATTTTTTGTCCAGTATTTGAGTTTTTTTTTTAATCTTCTATTGTGTATTATTTTTCCTTCAATTCCATATACTTGCCTGAATGGCACTGGGGATATCTCTGATAGTGTAATTGGCATTTACAACAGTGACTGTAATTAGTGATTAGTATTTTAGCTGTGCTTGCAAGCTAAGTTTAGGCACTGGCAAAATAAAGAGTCATTGGCTGATGGACCAACAAAATAATGGGCTTCATTTAAGCAGCTGAACCCTGTGAGTCAGACCCCAGGGAGGGCAGGTCTGTGCCAGTGTTGGCCTGGCTCAGCACTGTGGCCAGGAGGCTTCTCCACCTTCTTCCCTGAGCAGCTCCAAATGCCAGGAATGAGTGAGCAACTTGGCCTTAGAAACTCATGGCCTTCCTCCTGCAGCTCCTGCATCTAAGTGTATGAATGTGGGACTGCTCAGCCTTGTGATGCAGGTGTTGTGATTGATGTAATGTTTGGAAATTTTTATTTATTAATTAACACATTTGTTACAGATTTTTCTCAACATGTTTGTGTAAATTAGTAGACAACTCTGATGCTTGATGGGATATTGCAGGTACAATGAACAGAAAATCAAGGAAAATGAGGTTATTGAGTACAATGAATGCTTCTCTGGCATCAGAGCAAAGCATAGGGAAAGAAAGCAGAAAAGGAAATCAAGGACAACCAGCCCCACAGAAATTATTAAGCATCACCTCCTTCAGAACCCTTAGCTAAAGAATAAAGATGCTCTCCTGAAATACCACCCAAAGTCTCACCTGCTAGATAGGTCTTGTGTTTGGAGACAAGACTGACGTGGTTTGCTGGGAGGTGCTGAGCACCCCCGCAGTGTCACATACCTTGTGCAGCAGGTTCTCTTAGCGGGCCAAGGCAGGGGATACCTTGAGTCTCAGTGTTGGGCCTTCTGAGGAAAGAGTCGTCTGATCCTCTGACCTCTGAAGAGGATTTCTTCTTGACATTTGTCTTGCTTGATACCGCCTGTGCTGGGTGGCTGTTCTGTAACCCAGCAGAGCCAGCCCGTCTAGCAGGCACCGTACGCCCTGTCCATCACATTTTCTGAGACACTGTCGGGGACCCAGCTCAGAAGGGACGGTCTGAATGCTGCAGCAGGCTACTCTGTTAGTGGTTCCTTAGGTCAGACATCCCAGCTCGGGGATGGTTTTCAAACACAGCTTCACTGGGAGTTCTAGTTTCAATCTTCTCTTCACGTGCTGCTGGTTCCCAGGGCTGCCCGTTCAGACTCTTACACTAACCAGGGACTCTGGTACATATTTCGTAATGATTCCTTGTCATTCATTGCTCATTTGTTTTCTGGTGTTACGCTCTTTTTACTGCTATAAAAGCTCTTCTGTTCTTACATTTGATGTTCGCTTCTGTGATTTGTCCTGATGTTCTCTGCAATTATAACTTTGAGTAGTACTGAGGGAAATGTCTGAATAATTCAGTGGAATGGATCCAAAATGACACAGACTGGGTTCCTCAAGAGATGAGAGCACAATCACACCCATTAACATAGAGCTGACCTTCACCTTAAGTACAAGTGCAGATTGCAGTCCTCTGGCTCTCTATGCTTTTAACATACATATTCATGGTCCATTTGGGCTTTTTGGAATGATGTGCTACAGGCTGGATGAGGAAGTTTATTTCCAGGAATTGCCCCGTTAGGTGTGAAAGTGTTCTTTGTGTAAAGGTGTGGCAGAGTGGCCATGGGGACCCTGACACTGAGTGGCAGATGGCGTGGTCTCTGTCACATTGGCAGTGTGGTTGTGTCATTTGTGCTGTGAGCACTGTTGTACCATGTGTGCATGAATTTGAAGTGTCCTGCACTGGACCTCTCTCCAGTGTTACCTGAATTGTTCTTCTCTTATAATTCATGGAGGAGAGGTGAGAACTGCACCCCAGCACAGCGTGGCCATTTTCATGGAAATACAATGCCTGTGGGTATATCCTCTCTGGAACAGAAACGCCTGGAATCACAGAATCATAGAAGGGTTTGGGTTGGAAGGAACCTTAAAGCCCTTCTCATGCCAACCCGGGGACACCTTCCACCAGCCCAGGTTGTTCCAAGCCCCGTCCAACCTGGCCTTGGACACTTCCAGGGATGGGGCAGCCACAGCTTCTCTGGGCACCCTGTGCCAGGGCCTGCCCACCCTCCCAGGGAAGAATTTCTTCCTAATATCTCATCTAAACCTACTACCTTTCGGTTTTTCCCCATTACTCCTTGTCCTATCGCTACAGTTCCTGATGAAGAGTCTGTTTCCAGCTCCCACGTGGTTCCCTTCGGGTACTGCGAGGTTGCTTTCAGGTCTCCACGCAACCTTCTCTTCCCCAGGCTGAACAGCCCCAGCTCTCAGCCTGTCCCCACAGGGAAGGGGCTCTAGTCCAGAATTCAAGCATTTCATGTCTTCAGTTGTCCTAGCCCAACGCAAGCAAAACCACCTTGATATGCCTGGTGATTTAAAAGCAGCAAACACACCTCAGCCCATCTCCTGCCACATACGTGATCAATTTGGGTATTTCCAAGCAAAACAAATACTTCCAAAGGAGCTATTGTGAACAGATGGACTAACATTCATAAAATAGGCAGTTCCCTCTTTAAGTGGTTTGTTGGAATAAAATGGATTGTTACCATTGAGATTTAAACTACAGTTTGCTTAAATTATTTTTATATTTGCCCATTATATTGTGAGCATATGAAATGGGCGAAATGTTAAGAATAATTAAACAGAGTGGTCCTGAATACCCTGGTGAGTCTGAAAAATCATATATAACAGAAAGCAGCTATCTGTGGAGCTGCCAGTTCTACTTATACAAGCCCATCTGTTTGCATCTACACCTGTTCCCTAAAGAAGAATACATCTTATGTGAAGAATTCCCAGCAGATCCCTCAGGCATTTTGCCATTCAAGAATGTTCTTCCTGTTTGTTCTCTCTCCTTCCTTGATAAGAAACTATAGAATTAATGCTTTCAGTGTGGTCTCTTAGAACATTTGCAAGACAAATGCTGGACTTAGCATATAAAACTAAATGAGTTTGTTTTGATTCTGTAATGAATACAAATTGCTGCAAGCCATTTGCATATACCTTTGACTCATAGTGGCTCACGGTCTTGTCTCCTGTTTATCTATCCCCTCCTACACCTTTATTCTCATTTTGAATCCTCAGACCATCTCTTGTTAAACCTAAGGTGTAAGTTATCTTATATCTCTTTGATTGTGTGGGAAGACTCTTTGCTGCCTACAGGGTGTAAACTTCTTTTATAATAGAACTTATTTCTAAAAGAAGAAAAGAGATTCAGGAGCTCCAAACTTTGTGTTTCCGTGTGTCCCCCACTCCTAGGAGTTCTGCAGATGTAGAGCTGATGTTTTACTGCTGAGAAACAGATGTGTATTCCCTGGCATAGGTTCCATCCTCAGAAATGCTTCAGCAACAAAATTACCTGAATAACATCAGATATAAGCATGTGGACTTTTTTGATCTTTTTATTAAATCCTAGTATCAAAGTGGATTTATCCACTCTCAACGATAAGATGGGGGATGCCAGCTTTTGAAGATCATTTGCATTTCTTTCATTTGGTGGCCTAATCTTCTTCCTACTCTATTGAACTTCTGTAAATTGTTTTAGAATTCTTAGAACAAAAAAATATCTCTAAAGAGTTCTAACTTCTGATTTAATTATCAAAGTGTAAATTCTTCACATGACCTTTAGTGTCACAGCAAATACAAAATAAAATGAGGTCAAGTCAAAAAAGGAACAAATTCAATTAGCCCCTTCAAAGAAATCTGAACTTGATTTCAAGTTTTGAATTCCAGATTTAAAACATGGGTGGGGATTGTTTCTCGTCAGCTTCTGTGGAACTGAAGTGTGAATTCACGGCATGTATCTCATTCAGAGGGCGCAGCAGCCTCTCCCAGCACACACTCATCATACTCCCCAGCCTGTCCTAGCAGAGACTTGCCAGGAACTTCCATCCTCCGTTGCCAAGGTGACACTAGAATTTTTGTGTCGCTTCTGAGGAATAACTTTTTACCTAATATTTATTCTCTTTGCTGTAAACAGTGCCTGGCTGTGCTTCAGGTGAGTAAATTATTCCACGGTGACCTATTGGCCTTGGGAAGAGAAGGAAGGAGGGAGGGAGGGGAGTGCCCTCTTGCCAGGAAGGCGGGTTATGGGATCCATCTCTTTGTAGTGCCTGGGTACCTGGGTAGGAACACAGCGTGCAAGGGACCCATCATCTGATATTTTGGTAGGGCTTGACATTTGTGAGGAAAATGAAATGGACTGGGGGACCAACTGGATCTCAAACCAAAACCCTTCTTGGGACTGGGGATGTTAATGCATTTTTTTCCATGAAGGGCAAAAAATAAGATTAGATAGAAGTAGGCCAGATATTTAAGAACTATATAAATGTCGATAACCAGTGTGAGGTTATAGACATTTATCTGACTCAGGGGCTGTGTTAGGGGCTCTTGCCTGCAGTGGGGACAGCAAACCTTGGCCAGCCTGAGTTAATGCTTGATTTCCTCACACTAACAGCAGACACTGGAGGGGTTTTGTTGGTGCTTGATTCCCCTGCCTGCACCGGTGCACCTTTTCGTGGAGATCTTGGTTAAGTGGGCTGTGTTATCACTGTTGCATGTGGAAGTGGTAGCTGGAAACGTGCAGGTGTCCTCTGAATCACAGGGAGAAGTGGATGTAGAAAAATGAGCAGCACATGGACTACCCTGGGCTTTTGTCCTCAGTAGCCCAGAAGAACCAATTTCCATCTAGAGTTAGCACAGCGTTAGGAGCTGCTCTTGGAGCTGCTCTTCAGCTAACATTTTCTTGCTCCGTTACCTTTTCCTTTAGTATTTCTCACAAGCAGCATTCTCCTCTGTTTTCGCATTGTCTATTGTAACAGGCTGTTTTCTCTAGAAAGATTTTGGACACCAGAAGGAGTTTCTTCACTGGAAGGGTGGTCAGGCCCGGGATGGGCTGCCCAGGGAGGAAAGTGGAGTCCTCCTCCCTGGAGGTGTTCAGGAGATGGTTGGATGTGGCACTCAGTGCTCTGGTCTGGTTGACAAGGTGGTGACTGGGCAAAGGTTGGACTCAGTGATCTTGGAGGCCTTTTCCATCCTTGATGATTCTGTGATTTTAAGCAGATTTCTCTGTATCTCTTCAGGAATCTGGATATAGTATTCTTCAGCTGTTCAGCTGTAACAAAATACTTTCCCCAACCCATCCAGTGATTCCAGCAGCTGAAAGAGGGGATTAAAATAGAGGTTTATATTTAAGAATAGATCACAGCCAAAGAAATTTAGAGTATTATAGGATTCTCTGTCAAGGCCTTTGAAGATATCGTCTAAAACACTTTTTAACTGCTTGGCTCTATCAGCTGTGGGGGAGTTATCGTCTCTATTTCCAAATGGTTAACAGATAAAGCCTTAAAGGCTTGGAGCAATCCCAGTTGTACAGTGACTCAATTTATGGGGAAAATATCTCTTGAATCAGTAGTTAAAACTTTATTACAGATGGCTCAGATATTGGGCTTGATTTATTCTTCGTATCTTCTGTGGTGACATGAGTGAATTGTCTACAGAAAGGCCACATCATACTTATTACAGAGTAAAGGGCAAATTGGAAAGGCAGTTGCTTCTTTATAGGCCCAAACCACTTCTTCCAATTGCAGCAGAGTAAAGAATGTGGAAATAAAATAAGATTTTTTTTAGGTTATTGCAACAAGTTATCAACATAGTTGTTTATAGTTAGGCTGTGCTTGAAGATAGTTTACATAAATGTCGTTATACATACCAAAGGGAGTTGTTTCACTTGATGACAGCATTTGATTTTATTTGATGCCTCCCTAAAACTATCAAGCATTAATTTAAATCAAGCATTAAGTTAAATCAGGCAAGTCAAGGAGAAGGAAGATCTTAATGATTTTAGTTTGGTTATATCTTACTAGATGTGCTTAGAACTGAAAATTATTTTGGAAACTGAAAGCCTTTATTTGACTGTGAGACACTGAATATTTGTACTAGATATACACATCAACAAAAAAACCCATCTTTTCAAAAATTTCTTAAAATCACATATGAAAAAAATTCCTACAGCCATCATCACTTCTTCACACTTTTGTGAGGAGAATGCATGGCACTCGATGCAGAATTCTTCTGAAAATGCATACTTTATTTTAAATTAAAATGAATGGTGCACTGGGATTACAGGTGGGCTGCAGTGTTTTATTTCTGATTGTATTTTCATGGTCCATGTAATACGGGCCACAGTTTAGAACTGTATTTTTGAAGGACAGTCTTATTTCAAGGTTTTAGTTAACAGTCTAAAATTCATGAAAAAAACCCCCATAACTGAGTAAATTCTTATCTTTCATACTTTACTTGTTTGAAATAAGATTAAATTTGTGAAATATCATTGAATTGGAAGTAAAATATTGCTCCTGCTCATACGTGGTGCAAATGAGAAGTATTGCAGAAATGATTTGTCGAAGTCTTTTCCAGTTTCTCTTGACATTTGGTAGAGGTCTCTTGACTTTTGGATTGCTACGCTGGGGATCCTTGGATCAAATCCATTCTCTGTGTTGACCTTTTAAAAATACCTGTGCTTTAAAGTTGGCAATATCAGATGTTGCAAAGGAAGGTAGAAGAAAAACCCACTGGATGATTATGGAGGGATCTACCCAGCAGATCAACCCACCTTCTTGGGGTTGACTTATGAGCTGGCTCATGAAAGTATGTAAGTGATGTGATTTTTTAACCTGTTGTATTTTTAGAAAGAAATAAAATGTTTGAATGCCATAATGCAACATTAATGCCCATATCAGTTAACAAAATAAATGCCATGCTGTTATTCATGGTATGTTAAGAATAAAAATCATTGACATTGTGTGCATAAAATAGACACGAATAATGGCAGAACCTATTAGGCTCTAACTTTGAAATTATCCACCAATTATGCAACTTAAATTAGCAATCTTAACTTACCCATATATTTACATATTAATGGTCCTAAGTGGTAATCGTAATTGTTTCTCATCATTGCTTCCTTTGACCCTCATTTTTCAAATAAGAAATACGAAATTCCATTAAGTAACATGAATAGTAGAAAATTAATTTAAGGCAACATATCATCAATTAACGAGCCCTTAACACATCTCACTGTTTTCACCTGATGCTTACTTGAAGGAAAAAAAATTTAATTATCTTACGTGTGTCTGAATTCGAGGCTATTGTCTCATGCACGCACGATGGGGATGAGAAAACAAGTGTGTTAGATTTCATGGCCTTGGCCCAGCATCAGAATCAGTGTTGACGTCTCTGGACTGCCCACGGGTGGCTGACGAGGGGCACAGAGCTCCTCAACACACAGAGCCAAGGGCAGCGCCAGCATCTTGCTACACCTTTGACAGGGCTTGTCTTTATGCCTGGGGTGGTTTGCTGGGGGTTTTTACTGCCACTAAATGTTCTCACAAGTAAGCCAGAACTTCCTTCGGATAATTAATGCATCTAGTTTATCTTTGCACCTTACCTTACGGAATGACTCTCCTGATTCATCCTCCTTGGTGGGGAATGACATACCCACGGCTGTTGTGCGTGATAGATCAAGATTAGGAAGCAGCATTTGCATCTGGCCAATAGGTCTTTAGTCATCAAACTGACAAATGAAGCTAATGTAGAATAATAATGTGTGAAGTTGCTTCCAAGTACTGAAGACTAAAATACATTTACACAGAGTGGTGCTCTCCTAAGGAAAAAGAAATGAGAAAAGCCATTAAAAACTAAATGCCTCGTATTTGTCATGTCAGTGAGGCGATCATCATCTGTTACAGGACATTTGTGATTTTTGGACTGCAAATGTTACTGTTGTCCAGAAAAGCAAGAATTATTTTTGTTATTTCTTGAAAGGCCAGCCAGGTAAATAATGTCTCCTTTTACCCTTACCTCTTTTTCAAAGGCCATATATATTAGTGCTCTTTGAAAAGCATTTCCATCGTGAGAATTGGCTAATCATAGAATTCCAGAATGGTTTGAGTTGGAAGGGACTTTAAAGGCCATCCAGTTCCACCCCTGCCATGGGCAGGGACACCTCCCACCAGCCCAGGCTGCTCCAAGCCCCGTCCAACCTGGCCTTGGACACTTCCAGGGATCCAGGGGCAGCCACAGATTCTCTGGGCACCCTGTGCCAGGGCCTGCCCACCCTCCCAGGGAAGGATTTCTTCCTGATATCCAGTCTAAACCTACTCTCTCATTACATTGCCAAGTATGGAACATACTGTAAAGCTAGTTCAAAGAAAACAGGTATGATTTGCTCCCCTTTTAATATGACTTTCCCATGATTATGCATGTAAATATCAGACTGGGAGGTGTGTTGGCTCTGTGTGGTTGATGGAGTAAGTGTAACCTGGAAATACTTTTGACAGGAGCATCAAATCTTCGTGCTTGCAGGCTTTAAAGATGAGTTATGCACGAGAACAGTTTGAGAGCTGGCGTCAATAATAGGCTAACTTGGTAGAGTTTCAAGGTGTAATTAATAAATTTCAGTGTGAGAATTAGCTTCTCTGCAGCCTGAGGGCTGTGTGAGGGCTGGGGATGCCACGCTCTCCTGCACTGCACTGTGTGAAAGCCCATCCGCCGCTCCATAAACGTTGGCCTTGTGGGCTCTGAAGTTTCTCAGCTCTGTTTGAGGCGGGATTTTGGTTTTCCTCTGCTGGATGCTAATTAATTCAGATTCCATCGTCCTTTGAAAAATCTCAGAATCCCGTTTATCGCTGAGGTTTAAACTGTTTGTAATCAACAGATTGATTGGTGGAAAGAATATCAGGCGGCAAGATTAGTTCAACATAATGAGCCAGAGTACGGCTGCTACCACCATGCATGATGGCAGCGTGCAGGGAATGTGTTAAAGGGAGCGAAGATTCTGTTATTGTGGAGCATGTTACATCTCCAACATTACACCTGCTGGATAGAAAGCTGATGAAGACTGGGGGCGGACTAAGGACCTTTGCTAGCAGCTTTTATCTTTCCATGCAGATCTAGCAGCCAAAATGAATTACAGTTATCCATTGGAATAGCTCTGGGACACAGGACCAGCAGAAGAATGGTGTGACTGTCAGCACAAGGCTCTGCAACATTATTCATGGAGACTTAGAGGCAATTAACCTGACTTCACTCAGCCGAGGTTTTGGGAGGGAAATAAATAGCACAGCTTCAGACCAGAGTTTCTGATTGTTTTTCATATATCGCATACTCACTGTAGAAAGTATTTGCACAACAAAGATAGCTGTAAAACATTAAATTAGGCAAATAGGCCTTATACAACAGGGAAAATTAAAAGTAAATTTAGCCTACCAAGTACAATTTGAATTTATTTTCTTATTTTAAAGTGGTTTCATTGTTAGGATCAATAGTTAAATTTTTTGTAGGTTACCTAGCTCAGTCCTTATAATAAAATTCTTTCAAAGTACAGAACTTTTCTTCATTCAGGTGTGAAGTGTGCTCTAAGCAGGGCAAAGCTGAGGACTGTGAGCCAGCCCTGGGGTGTAAAGCTGAGAGAAGCCCCTTCATTATCCACACTCCAGCTCTCTGCCTTTGCCCGTGGTCTGGGCTCCCATGGCCGGGCTGGCACAACTGCAGGTTAAGGGGCAGTGAAATGAGCCCTCGGGAACTGTGATTTCCTGCAGGGGTTTGTTGGTGTGTCCGTGTGCAGCCACGCTCATGGCAGCACAGGGAATCCTCACACACAGTGTGCTGGATTTTTGCAGTAGAGAGGTGGCAAGGGGGTCTCGTGGTTGTGCAAAATTGCCACCACCTGAGATATTGCCAAAATGAGGTGGGGTGGGACCTGCTCTGCCCTGACTGGTGCGGGGGATGTGTGTGCTCTCATGATGAACTGGTCCATCCAGATGAAGCCCAGTGAGGAATCTCATTTGACAGTGGCCTATCCATGCAGTGCTTTTGTGCCCTGTCCTCATTGCTGCCCTTGGCAGCTGCTCCTGGTCATGGTCCCGTAGGAGGATCCTGTAGAGCACTGCCTTCAGGGGATGCTGTTTCTTTAGCAGAGGGAGCAGCAGGTGCCTCTGTGTCAGACAGGTGAGAAACAGGTAGAGCTGCTGCTCTTTCTCAGGCAGGGTCTGGGCAAAAGGAGAGGGAGGAAGCTGAAGATTCTGGAGAGAAAACAGGGACCAGCACAAAATCGACAGAATCAGTAAAAAGAATTGGGCAAAGACATTTGTGGAGGGTGGGACGTGGCAGTATTTATTGACTTACAGGGAAGCAAAGGACTATAGGGTCTGAAATGGATTGTTTTAGGAAGGGGAACATATCGATTGTGGGGGAACAGGTAATTGATGGTGGAAGAAGGGAATTTGCATGTACAGGCATAGCATGCCAAAATAAAACATGGTCGTGGGCAACAGCAGACATTTGGAATATGCAGATGTGAGTTTGCATATACATGTGCAAGAGCCGTGCATGCAGTAAATCTCTGAGTACATCTTGCAGGTTCATTTTGTGTCTCTGCTAATACAAAACCGTGTTGAGCAGAGCTTGGCTGGGGAGAGCAGTGAGGGGGATCCTTATGGGGCTGAAAACAAGGAACAAACTGTAATTATGGTAAAGCCAACCATTACAAGCAGGAAATACAAAGATATGCTTACTATTAAAAGAGACACAGGCTTGTTAAATTATGGAAATTAGCAGTTTAAGGCATCTAAAAAATATTTACTGACATAAAATTCTGCTGTAAAAATACAATTAAGGCATTTTCCTGTTTGTGGCTCCAAATGAGTTGAATTTTTAAAGATGCTGTTTCTCCATGCGCTGCCACTTCAGTGAAGGAAGCGAGGTGCTCAGGCTCAGACAGAGCAGAGGGACTACGGGCTCTGAATTTTGAAAAGTGGGAACTCGGGCTCTGAATTTTTCTTAATGGATTACTTTGCTCGTGATTTGGGGGCTGACCATTTTTTGTGCCATTTCTATCTTTTAGCCTTTTATTATTTTATCAATGTTTAAGTGCAAAATACTCAATAGAATATGATTAAGTATATGAATTAAGAGATCCAGAACTGAGGACAGAACTGTTAGAGCTGAACTCTGTTAGTATTTTCTTCTTTCATTTGCTTAAAAAAAAAGTGATTCCAATTTTAGTTGAGATAGTTTTCTGTTGGATAAATCCTCAATCCCCGACATAGGTTTTCATGTTTTTACTTTGAGGTGAAAAGCAATTTCACAATGAGCCCATTGTTGAAGTTACTAGTGTTTAAGGCCACGGGGTGTGTGTTAAGTGCTCTTCAACTTCCCCTGACAGTTGTTCCAGGAAATACAATAGAAGTGGTATTTTTTTTCTTTTTTATCCATTAAAGAAGAAACATAGACACATTTTTGCTCTTGCTTCTCTTTGTGACATAGTTATCATAATTTCAACTGGCAAAATAACTTATTTTGCATTAGTGGTAGTAAAAACATGGCACTTGAACCTTTCTGTACAAGGTACTCTCTGAAGGAGCTGAAAAGGAAACCGAAATCTCGCTTGTAGGAAGACTTAAAAATAGATGATCATTTATCCTGCTATAAATAGGGAAATATTCATGTTGGAATAAGTAATAGAAAATTAATAAGTATAAAAATTTCGGTGTATCATTTTAGTATTCATTTATGTTTTAGATGGGTGCTTCAGATGTGGAGTTGTATCTATAACCATCACTGACTGGGGCGTAATTCTAATTCATCCTCAATGGAACTTCATTTCTGAGCTGTTCCAGAGCCTGCGTGCACATTGTGGTGTGTGCTGTAAACAAAGTCAGAAGGCAGCCTTTGCTTTCCCCCTTTTGAAGGGTTGGCTTTCAGCTCTCGGACTGCAGCTGTAGCTCCGTGGACAGTGCTGGAGGCACAGACCCTTCTCTCCCCGTCCCTTTTCCTGGCGTGGGTGCTGTGTAGCTGCTTTGTGAGCCAGACCAGGGAACCACTTCAGACTTGTCCCTCACTTCAGCTCATGGCACAGTCACAGGATGTTTGTGCTGGCAAAAAGGAGAGGAGCAGGGATGTGTTCCCAGGAGCAGGCAGGAGAGCAGAACCAGCACTTGTGTTGGCAGCGTGCTTGCTGCTGGGTTAAATAAACTTGAAATTACACCATCAGAGGTGGGGGAAGCCTTAAGAAGCCTTAATCCTGTGCAGGCAGAGGCAGCACTTGGTCTGTCAAGCAAGGGAATTCCTTTTAATGGCTAATGGTAACTGCAGGAGGCAATTCTGCCCTCCTGTTTCTTCTGCTTGTCCCTTGCCATGTTCTCCCTCTGCCTCCGTGAGCTGTCTCTGCGCTTACCTGACATCTCAATCATGTTCAGGGAGCTAAACCTACAGAAAACTAACTCTACAAGCAGAAGAGTGTACATGGCAGGGCTTATATTTGTTTGGTTTTGACACCTTAGGGTGAATGGTGGTGTAAGAGAGGGGGCAGGGACAGGGGGGTGTAAGGTGGGCTGGGCATTGCCTTGTTGGACGGGCTTGAAGTCAGCATTAGCCCTATCACCTGGCAGCAGTCATAGCCAGGGGAAACAGACTGAATTAAACATGTGGAATGGGAAACTGGATGATGTTAAATTCAGAAATGTACAGCTGGGTAAGGCAGGGCTTTCCTGAGGATGTTCAGTGATAAGCCTCCCATTGAAATTCAGACAAGTTCCAGCATCTACTTCCCACAGGCTGTTTTGAAAAGTTGAGATTAAATTCTTTAACTCCTTTATTATAATAGTTAAAAGCTTAATAACACATTATGTGTTTTGCATGAAACTCTGGCCTCCCTGAAAACAAAACTGAGAGCTTAAGTTCTCCAAGGCCGGCATTTACCATGCTGGTTTTGATGACTCCGTGGGATATAATTCATGCTATGACACTCGGATGTGCTTCAGAAGGAAACTCCAAAACTTTCATTAGAGCAAACTGAATATGTTTAGCACTCTTCATGAAATCAGAATCAGACTTTTGAAATAACAAATGCAGGGTGTCAATTGCTTTAATGGACAACAAGAGGTAACAGTTGCAATTGGGAGACTTTAGAAATCCAATTATTTCTATTAATATGCTTGCATTAAAGAGCCATATTTCAGTGCTGCCCCATGTCTTGCTTATCATGCTGCCTGGTATCAAACTGAAGCCTTTAAAATCTCCTGTTTGCATTTTAATTGGCTTTGGGAATAAGTAGGAAGAGAATAATGGAAATAAGTGGCAAAATTAAAATAGTGCTTTGGAGGATCTGGAAGCATATAACAGGCATGTAACAGACTCCTTCTCACTGATATAAGCCCCTGCTTCTGATACACTTGTCTCTGAGACATCTGAATCCTTTTTGTCTCATCATTTAAAAGAGGGAGAAGCAGGCTTTTTAATTCTGAATGTGCTCTGTGCGTGCTTCAGTGTTAATGACACAGCTGGAGCCTGGAATTACAGTCACTAAGCCCTGCCTGTGTTTCAAGCCAGCGTGCTAAAGTGGAGAATTTAATTAATAGAAACAGAGAAGGGGAGGCGGCAGGGGAAGGCAGCCGGCAGAGGTGAGCAATCAGTGCTAAGCAGATTTCCCTGGCTCCTGGGACACTGCTCCTTCTCCACTGAGGGTGAAACCCTCCCGGGCTGTGCAAGTTGAGCCTCCACAGTTGTCACTGTGCTCCATTGTAATACAGCACAGTGGTTTGCAGCCTTCGAACCTCAGGTCTTAGGGAATCTACCTGGCAACATATGGATCGGCAATATATGGATCAAGTTTTCTACAGTGATGCAGTGTACAGAAACTTTTTCTTTCTTTCTTTTTCTTTCTTTCTTTCTTTCTTTCTTTCTTTCTTTCTTTCTTTCTTTCTTTCTTTCTTTCTTTCTTTCTTTCTTNTCCCTCCCTCCTTCCCTCCCTTCCTCTTTCTTCCTCTTTCTTCCTTTTTCTTCCTTTTTCTGCCCTTTTTCTTCCTTTCCCTTTACTTCTTTTTCCTTTCACCTTCTGTACATCCTGATTGCACTTAAAAGACGTAGTGGTGAACCCTGTAATCCCGTAAATGCTGGATTGTGGCACAGGCTTGGTTGAATCTCCTGAAATGCACAGTTTCCACACATGGTGATGCTGAGCGCCCTGTGTTGTCTGACATGAGCATCATGGCCACAGATCTTCCTTAAAGGCCGACAGAAAAGTCTGGGTCCAGAGTCCGTGTGTGTAACCTGGCAGTACCAGAAGTCCTGGGACAAAGGGCAGCCCTGGGAGCTGTACTGAGCTATAGAAGGCATAGCCGTGCTCTTCCTCTGTACTCCTCCCTCTGTGCTCCCCTTTCCCTGTGGATGTGAAGTCTCAGCAAGTCAACATAACAAATGAAAACCAAACTCCTAAACTGAAGTTAATGCTGACTGAGCTGCAGCTGCTATTCCGAAGTCCCTGTTCCTCCAAATGTTTGAGATGGGTTGGTTATTTGGCACTGAGCCTCAGAAGCCTTCCAGCAATTTAAGTGTAGGTATGACTGGTTATTGTTTTATTCAGAAGTTACCACTCGTGGCCTACAGAATGACTAGGCGAAATTATTAATTTCTGGATATTCTAATGGAGAGAGGAGAAGGGAATATTATTCAAAGAACTCATTTGGAAACCAAAATGCCATTAGGGCGTGTAGGTTTTCAATTTGGACTGAGCAAAGTATAATACATCAGCTCTTTTCTTCCCTCCCTGTCATATTCTGTTCTCAAAGCATGAGTGGGATGCTCTCCAGTTCCAGGTGAAGGGAATAGATTTATTTTATGCTGAAAATAATGAGCTTGTATGGGTTTGTGTGTTTGGTTGAATGGGAGACTTCCACATCAAATGGCTGTTTATATTCACAGACCTCTGCTGAAAAGGAGAGTTACAGATGAACTGACAAACGGTCATCAAATACAATGCACTTTTCTTGGGTTGTCAGAGTCTGGGGAGCAGAAGGGACTGGAGCAAAATACATGATGATGCTTAGAAAAAGGAAAGCCTGGTTTTATTCAGGCAAGGAAGGTCAAGTTGGATCATCAGAGGCTCAGTGAATAGGGTGCATGGGGAGCTGCTGCCCTCTCCACCTCCTGTGGTGGGGTTTCTATTAAGTCTCTGATGGAGTGGAGGTCTGCTCTGCCTCTGCTTTGACAAACACGGAGAGGGCATGGAATCCAAACAGTGGTTGGTAAGTCAGTGCAGGGAACAGCTTTGCTATGACATAGATTGGATATTAGGAAAAATGTCTTCACTGAAAGGATGGTCATGCAATGGAACAGGCTGCCCAGGGAACCATCCCTGGACCTGCCCAGAAGTGTGTAGATGTGGTGCTCAAGGAAATGGTTTAGTGCTGGGCTTGGCAGTGCTGGGTTAAGAGTTGGACTCAAGGGTCTTAAAAGACTTTTTCAGCTAAATGATTCTGTGATCCTATATAGTAATGCGACAGCTCATGGAAGTAAATAGACACACAGGCAGAGGTTCCTGATTTATTTGCATCACTTGATGTGTAACTTCTGCTTTGCTTCAAAAAGAAATCAACAAATCCACATCACTTCTAAATTAGAACTTAGGATGACTTCAGAATATTGCTGTTTAAGTGAATTCCAAAGAAAGAATATGCTTCATTTTATTTATTCCTTTGCTGTTGCATTACTATTAGAGAGCAATAATGCTTGAAATTGTCTAAACAATTTTCTGTTTAGCACTTGAATCTATCAGGAATAAAGTGTCTATCTTAAATGAGCATAAAAGTCATTAATGTATTTTCCTAAGGAAGCCAGAATCTGAATTTTATAAAAATTGCTCCAAGAGTTTAAGTACACAACCAAAGATATATTTCAGAATACCAGATGGCTTATTAAGCATTGTTTAATTTTATTTCTATAATGTGTGGGGTCATGCTAATTGAAATTCAGCAAGAATAATTGAACTGATGTGTTTTATTTAGCCAATATATTTCTGTATAGCTATAAATTGGGTTTGATTTGCTTTTAAATTTTAAGTGCCTCTTACTGGATGAAATTACATCCTTTCTTGCTAAAAATCCCAAGCTGTTATCTCTTTCTTTTGGTTCACTGTATGATCTGCTTAGTTCTCCTCCTCTGCAATAGGAATGGATGAAAACAGGTGGCAAGCCAGAGAAACACTAGTTTAAAAAGCATGAAAAAGAGCACCAACAGGAGCAAAAACAAGAAAGGCATGCACTCTTATTGGTAATTGAATAGCAGCTGCAGAGAGAAGCCTTTCAGGTAACACCCTTGTGTCCTGTGCTGCGCTGTGCCAAGGGCTGCCCCTTGCCTCGGCCCACAGGTTCCTCCCCAGCCACTGACAGTGAAATAAAAAGATTACTACCTTGTGGGAAAATACAGTCTGTTCCCTTCAGGGGTTCAGATGCACCAGCAATCATTGGAACTCGCTATTAGATTGATTCAGCGCCGTGCTGGGCTTTTCTCTTACTTTCCACCAATTATGGAGGCTGACAGAGAGGAGAAGAAGAAGTATGCTGCAATAAATGGGAAAGAAAGGGAGAAAAATATTGGCATTTCCTAAGATTTAGGGCACCGCCACAGTAAATCCAGAGACTTAATAGGAACCTCACTTTAATATAAGAAAAACACCAGAAACAGTCTCCAAAGGCAAATAATTTCTGTGACTTCTCCTTTCTGACAGAAATGCTGGCTCCTGGTGTAATTCATCTGGAGAAATCAGTGAATCCTAACCTGTGCAGTGTGACACAAGCATAGTTCTTAAATGCTCTGTTAACCATTTTTCTGTGTTTAAATTGGAATATATTTTGAATTCCCACAATATTCTGTCATATCCATAATTTTATACATGGCAAATGTGTACCTTAATAGAAAGAAAAGTGGAAAATTGTCTCAAGAACTGTGAGTGAGACTTTGCATGCTCAAGTGTGTATAACAGGCCTGGAGGCAGGTTTCTATTCAGGTGTTAATACAGATAGATGTTTTTCTGCCAGCTGACTTCCCCCTTCCACACCCAGCCAGCATTAGAGATCTCTGTGCTGAGTTTTCTACATTCAGATCTGTTCTTCTTTGCTAGCACTTTCCTAGGTCAGGTTTCTCAGAGACATTGTTCAGACACAGATCATGGGACACATCAGGGATGGAGACCCCCCAGCTGTGACGCTGCAGTTTCTGTCTTTCCACTGTTTTAAATTCTGTTTGTTCTCCCTAAAACTTGGCTTAATCACAACCTTTCACTCTCTGCCTTCCCAGAGTGGAGTACCCTTCCTGCAGCTTGATGTATCCCACAGATACTTCTCCAAGCAGCCTCTCTTCCTGCCCCAGGCCCACAGAGATGGGCACGCTGATCTCTTAAACTTCCATTTATTTTGAAATCTCTGTGCCTGAACCCAAGATTTCCTCCTGGCGAAGGCCTTTTCTGTAAGTTGGGCAAAGCATGAGCTCTCCTGGATTTTGGAAACTGTTGAAGTGAGGGAGAAGATGAGGTTTTGGTGTGGGGACTGCAGCCATCATCTTGCAGTAATTAGAGGATCCAGCCACAGCATGATTTCTTGGCTGCAGGAGGAGTTCCATCAATTGAATCTCTTGCTGTGCATGTTTGATGTCAGGTCTCTGGTGGTTTGTGTTTTGTACAAAATGGGCGTTTGCCTCTGTTTAAGGGATCTCTGCAAGTGGAATTTTTTTTTCTTGAATCAGAAGTCCTGTTTCAATCCAATGTTTCCCTTGCTCTCAAAGGCCACCGTAAGAGAATCATAAATTGTCTCTATGTACAGGAATACTAAGAATTAAAAAACCCTTCTATATATTGTCCAAGTTTGTCTGTACTGCTTAATTCTCTGAATTAAACATGCATTACCTCCTCCTGCAATTGAGTTCCTTGGGGACAGTGTACATTCTCTCAAATTAAGGTTTTGGGGCAGTACCTTTACCGTCAGAAAGCTGCATGTCTGTCTGAGCAGGGATTGACTGTAAATCCACTTTAAAATCCTAGAAGTTTTCTTTTTTCATTTCATCTTGCTCAGGAAGGGATTAGAGTCTCACTGGAGCAGCAATTGGGATACAGTGCCAGAGGTTTTGGAGCTTCTTGCTTTCTGTTTAGCTCTTCTGAGAGAGAACTCAGCTCTGCGAGACCAACACCAGGGCATGTCTGCTCTTTTACCTGATGCTTAGAGATCTAAAGTTTCACATCCACCTCCTTCTATGTCCCTTTCAAAGACAGCCCCCACTTCTATGCGTATGAGGTGTTTGCTTTGGGAAAGCAATTTTGCCATCCTTTTTTTCCCGATTACACTGTACATTGTTCTACTTTGACAGTAAACAATGCCCAGAATTCTACAAGTGAAACTGCATAAGGGTCACCTTGAAGAATGACAGGGAAAGATTTCTCATCACTCTCTCTGCTCCTCTACTAGCTCATGTGGTTGCTTTCCCATTTTCCCCAGAATTCCCTTGCCTTAAGCATTGCAGGGAAAGTAGGATCATAAAGCAGGTCAGGTTGGGAGCTGCAGGAGGTCTAATTGCCTTCCTGCCCCGAGCAGGGTCAGATATGACATCAGAGCATTGAGGGCTTTATCCAGCCTGCCCTTGCAAAGCTCCAAGGATGGGGAATGTCCAGTCTCTCTGGGCTGCCACTTTCGCTGCTCCTGTTATCCAGTGTGAACCTCTTTTGTCTCAGTTTATGCCCACGGTCTCTCCATCTCCCACCATCCACCACCTCGCACAGCAAGGCCTTGACCACCTTGGTGACCTCCACTGAACTCACTCCAGTTCATCAACATCTTTTATTTCAAATGTCTGCTTCTAATTCCTACATTTGCTGCTCATTTTGATTTGTTGTGGTTTTTTTCCTATATGTACAAAAAAAAATGCATTAAAAAAACAGGATACAGGCTTTGATTTTTTTCTCCTGAAATTCCTTAAGGAACCGGGTGAGCAATCTGAACATTCATCTGGGTACTTTTTCCTTTATTGCCTGTAGTAGGAATATTACCTGAAGCATCTAAGTGCTTAAAAAGACATGAGCCTTTCAATCCCCATAGAACTTATACTATACCATGTAATAATCTGAAATCTTAGCATGCCTTTCCTTTTTAAACCATGGTGCGCAGTGTTGAAGTTTTACCCTTGTTCTTTCTGGGAGCTAAAGTGATAACCTCTCTTTCTGTTCCAGGGCTTCTTTTAAAATACAGAATTGTGCTTTTATTATTTATTGCTGGGGTTTGTCAGTCCTTTAGTGCACAGTTTATCAGTTAATGTGGTGAATTTCGTTTATTTTTGTAAGGAGGAGTGGGGAGGGGCATTTTAAAAATGCACTTGTTCACACTTGAGAAAGCACTTGCCAAATGGGGCATGTTATGCATTGGCCTCTATTCAGGGATGGGATGAGGACACCAAAGCATTGCTAGGCTAGGGCACATTCCATCTTCTGAGGCCAGCAGGAGCCACTGTAGAAATTCAGAAATAGTAAGACATATTAACGTTTTTAAATACATCTTGAGGTATCAGGAGGTAGATCATCCTGTACCCAGGCTGTGGACATCTGACCAGTGTATTACAGACATAAGAATTTTCCCCTGCAGTTCTTCTGCAGAGCATCTAAAAAATTCAGGTGATGCAGCATCACTTTCAGTAACCATGTCAGCATTTAAGAACACACTGCCATGAGACTGCAGGTTTTGTGGGAGTGAGTTTCTCCAGCTTCCAGAGGGTGGGATTGCTGATGCCTTTATCGAATAAGGCTGATGGTGTGTGAGACTGCTGTGTGTCAGCTCACAGTGAGTCAGCTCAGGTGCTGTGAGGTCACTTTTTAGCCTGCATTTTCACAAGGAAGCATTTAATTTGTGAATCTGAGCGTGTTTGCAGCTGCCCAGCTCCTGGTCCAGGCTGGAACATAGTTTTAATTGTCCTAACATCCCCTTGGCCCCCTTGCCGTGGCCGTGGCCACATGAGGCTGCTAAAGCTTAGGGGAGCCAAGCTGTCCTGAGCCCTCTGTCTGCTGAGCAGCAAATACTGGGGGAGGTTTTGTTCTCAAAATACCTGATGTTTCCACACTTTCCTTCTGTATGAAATTTACAGTTAAAGTCTGGCTGCAATTGTTGTGGATGTGATTTTACACGGTGGTTTTGTGACGTGGATCCTCAACTTGCATTTCCTTCTGTTTGAATTCTTATCCTGCCTTTTGTGAGCATATAAAAGAAGTGAATTCTGTTGTTAGCTCCCACAGGGCCCTGTGGTTGTTGTTCATATTGTAGAACAGAAGAGCTCAGAGCTGAGCTGTGATGATGATTTTTGTATCTAGCAGTGAGGTATGGCAGGTAAGATCAAAGCTAGGCTGTTCACGTTGCAAGAGACAATACCTGACCTGGAGTGGAGGACTTCAAAATGTGTCCACAGAGGCATTAAGTGTGCCCAAGCACCTTCAGGGATCTAAACTGCCTGGTCTAAGTAGGCAGTCCAAAGTTAAGGTGGTCAGAGGAACACGCAGAGCTGACTTGGCCAAGGTGATCGGACAGCACCTGTAACAGAGCTAATGAGCTACCTGTGTGTCCCTCCCCGGCTGTCAGGGCTCTCAGGGTAGGAGGTCACATCTTCCCTTTCCTTTGTGCAAGTTACCTTTTCAGGTAAGGCACAAAAATGAAAACTTTGGAGATGAATTTTGGTTGCTGACTTTCTCCTTCCCCTGCCCTGTTCCAGAGTGCCCTATTTTTAGAAGTCAGGCATAGTGCTGGCACACAGAATCACTCCTTGTAGGTTGCTCACACTCAGCCAGTGGAGTGAAATGTTTCCCTGCAGTATGTTTTCTGCAGATCTTTCCACAACAATAGGGCAGGTCATTGTAATGTGAATTATTCCAGTCTGCATTGGAACCCTCTGCAATGGAAAAAAATGCTTCCAGAGATTCTCATGTTAGATGTTGATTTGACTTTATCAGAGAAAGATCTTCTTGCTTTTTAAGAGTTTAAGAAGCAGAGAGGCCATGAATGAAAGACTCAGTTGGGGCTTTTTTACGATAGGAAGGACTAGGAATTACAGCTGTGTCAGGATAGTAATGGCCCTCAAACATCTCAAGCTCAAGTTCCCTCATCAGTCCCCTGCAGTATTTGTGTTGCCCTGAATTAAATACCTGTTCTTTCCCTAAGTCTTTGAGGTGAAAGCTTCTTCATGTAATTGAATTTCGTAGGAGAGGTGCTTAACTGTTGCTGAAACAGTGCTGAGAAGAGCTGTGGGAGGGAGCTCAGCCTTCTACAGCTCCAGGAACAAAGATCTGTCATCGAGAGTTGTGGCAAAGTTGATCTTGCCTTGAAATGGCAGAAGGAGTGATGACCTCTTAAGCATCCCTGCAGCCCTGCATTCTGAGGTTCTGAAATGCCTGCTGGCTTTCCTGGGGCTGCAGAAAGACATTTTGAGTGGCTGAATCGCAGCAGCTCCCAGGCCCTTGGCTAGAGGGCTGCTGCCTTGTCACAGTGCTGAGTGGCCCCAGCCTGCATCTGCATCTACTGGCAGCTTGTAATTCATGGCCGCACACGCCGGGTTAGTTCTCTTGCTGCTGCAGAGACGGCAAATGAGGCCACTGAGGTGAGGAGTTTGTGTTCGTGTCCTCTTCCCCGAAGTTCCAGGAAAAGCAAAGTGCTCGGGGTGGAAGCGTGACTGCGCTGCAGGGTGGTGCTGCTCCCCCAGGGGTGGATGGGGGCGGCCAGCCCATGGGTCCAGCCCTTCTGAAGAGCTGAGCATCGAAGGAGGTGCTGCAGAGGTTCAGGTCTCCTAGAGCCGTGCTGCCAGGCACAGCTGGGTCTCAGGCTGGGCACACACGGCGCTCTGTGGGTCCTGCAGTTGCAGCACTTGTGCGGAGGAACAGGAACAGAAAAATTCAAAAGAAAGAGCTGGCAAAAGCAGAGGCTTGCCTGCCACGTTCACATCAGTGAGAGGTTGCAGTGGTGGGTTTTGTCCAAGCCTCTTGCAGTCCATTCCCCATGTCCTTGGTGTGGTAACAGAACCACCACAGGAACTCCAGCGAGAGGTGAACCCAGAGCCCTGCAGAGCATTCAGCCATCCCCATCGGGGTCAGGGCTCAAACTCTGCTCCAGTTCAGTGCCTGATGCTCGGCCCACTGTCATTGCCGTCCCCTCCTATCCCTTGCAGTGGCAAGAGAGTTTGGGTTTTGTTCCCTTCCATCGATACGGAAGGACTGGGCTATTCTGCACATGCCAGTTCAAATAAATAAACACTTATTGGCAAATATCCAGTGGGATTTACACTATGGCTCACTCTTAACCTCTGTAAAGCTTTCTACCTTTTCTCCTTGCTGCTGATGCTTTATTTATTTATTTTTTAAGCAATATGTGAACCTGATCATTGCGTTGTGTCAGGGCTGCGGGAAATACTGTACAGAACAGCACCTCGTTGCAGCAGGAGAGTCCTTGAGACTTGTCAGCCCCATTAAAACCCGGAGACTGCACAAGAGCATAACCTGTCAGGCTCCCTTTTTTTCAGTCACCTCGTAATTGCTGAACGTGGCACGGAAAATGTGGTGGAGTGAAAAGCTAATGTTTTGACAGAGTAAAAGATGGATGGAGCAAAGGCATTGTTCAGCATTTTGCAGATTTGCCTCGTCTTAGTGCTGCTGGCTCCCTAAGGCTTCTGATATACGAAAGTAGAATTTGTAGTATTTTAGTGTAATCTTAGGGAATATAATTTCATAAGTAGGGAAATAAAATACCTCGGGGCAATTTAAATAATTCTGTCACCATAGCAGATCAGTGAATGCTCATTGCCTAATGGCAGATAAATTCCTGCTAATAAATCGAGAGAAAAGCTAAAATTTTAGTGTTTAATTATTATTATTAAACACTATTTCATGTCTTTAATTTTGATTAAGAACAGCAACAATTGACAAGGCTGAATGATGAAAACAAAGCTTTCCATAAGAGTTTCTAACAGAGAGAGGCTAAGACTAGGCCACTTAAAATTCATGGCTTCACCGCCAAAATATAAATTTGAAACACTCTGCATCGGAAATGGGTGCTGAAAGTCATGCAGTAAAACTACTGTTGGATTCCAGTCACTAACCCATCGGTGAGCCCGGAGAGCTGGAAGTGTCTCGGGGGCTGTGGTGTGACATTTCCTGGTGACATGGGTAACCCTCCGTGCCGGCCGGAATGCAGAGCAGCCTCTGTGGGAACACCGTGTGCCGAGCCAGGGCTCACCTCTCGAAGTCAGGCAAAACGTCCACTCTTGTCCACTAATGTATTGCAAAGCAAGACACGGCTTTGCTGGATTTATACGTGTGGCAGCACGGGCAGCATTTCTGCTGCAGGCGGGAGAAAAATAATAATTTTAAAAATTGCATTAATTCGTATTTATATGACATAATGTCAGGTCGTAAATGTAGTTGTGCCCTGTAATGCGTGCTTGGGTTTCGTGGAGGTTTCGAAAAACCTTCACTCAGATAATGTGGGAGATCACAGAAAACAACTGTCAAAATACTCACAGCTAAATAGAAAATGTTTGCCTTCTTTTAACCAGACTCTGAGAGGTTGCAGAGGTCTCTGCAGAGTTATATCCACAGCACTCCTGAGATGAAACAGAGCACAGGAGGATGGGGCATGGACTGCACTTCGTTTTTGTCACTGACTGCCTTGGTCTCAGAGATCTGCACGTTCAGATCGAGGCTTGGCAGGAGAAATGAGGCTCCATCTGTCTGGCTTTGGCCATCAGGCACAGAGGATGGAGAAGTAACAGGCGTCTCTCCCGGGTGAGCATGTTTACTGCTCTGTAACTGCAGGCAAACTTGTCAGATAATACTTTTTAATGAAATTGGCCTTAAAAATTATTGACTTTTAAAAGACTGTTTGTCTCCAGAGCGTTAAAGACTTTATTCTGAGTTCCAACCCAAAGCACCTTTTCTTCTCCTGTGTGTATTGGCCCTTGTCTCCTCCTTGGTATTTAATGATCAGCAGAATTCCACTGAGCAGTCGTACCCTCTGCTGCCTTTGCTTTGTAGGGGTGAGTAACTAGGGCATTAAATCCCTCCTGTAAGGTCATCTCTGCAATTTCCTGATGACGTTCACACTAACATAACCCATCTTCCACCTCACTGTGGTATCTCCTTGCGTTGCATCCCACTGATAGATATGATTGCATCACCCTGAGGGAGCATCATCTTCCTAGGACCAGCCAATCCACCTCCCGTGCCCTCAGTTTATAGCAGAAAGTTGTATTAATCTCCAGAGCAAGACCTTGCACTTCTTATTATCATAATTTATTTCATTTTTGTTTCTCCAGTCCTTGATGTCATCCAGCTCTTCTTGTATTTGATTGTGATCCTCATTAGTATGGTCACTACCATCTAACTTTGTGCCATTAATGTTTAATTAGTTTGAATCTTCTGTTTTGTGCCAAGATAACTGATGAAAATGCTAAATCAAATGAGTCTCAGGACCAGTCCTGGAGGTTTTGCATTAATAAGCTTCTCCCCATTTGATCATTTCTCTTTTACCACATTTTATTTCATCTCCTTCAGCCAGGTTTGGGTTGGGTTTTTTTCGAAGTATGTTTTGGTGCTAATTCCAATATTTTTAAGCTTAATAATTTCCCCATGTAGCAGTTGATTTGACACTTCGCAGAAATACAGGTAAAATTTATTTCCTTTTCTTTTGGTTAAAAAAACCCAGTTGTCTTTTCATGAAAGGATGGAGCCTCTGTTGTTGGCTCTCCATGCAGTGTTTGGTTTTCCACGTACCCCCCATTTTCAGGGCTTTTTTTGAACTCATACGATGTGTAATGAGAGGCTGATTCACTTTTGTTCCTTTCTTATTTTACTTAATGTCAGGTATGTGGTGAAAATGTTGTCTCTAAGGTCCATGCTTTTCAAACCAAAACACAGCACAGATCTCTAATGTAAAATCTTTTCTTCGCTGTGGTTCCTGCAGGAGTATTGGCAGAGCCCCTTGTTCGGTGATAACACTGACCTTGTGATGATTTCTTTCTGTTCCAAATACACGTTCTAAGGGTTTGCCAGCCAATTGTATAATACTAATATTACTGCTAATAACAAAAATAATACAGCCTGACTTTAATTAGTGTAAAGCATTCTTTAAGCAGCTATTGTTTTAACTTGTATTTCTGTTTATCATCGAAAAAAGATTGTAGCTATGGGTTGGTGCCCCATTCTAGAGGAAATCTTTCGTTCATTCTTCCTCCTGTTTTGATTACTAAAAACTTCTGCTTAGGTGCCCTCGGTGTGCACAGGTTTTGCACAGGTGTGGTTTCTGCTCCTCCACAGTCTTTTTTCTCTCCAGCTGTCGGTTCTGTGAACTTGACCTGGATTTGGCCGTTCGGGCCAGGTCACTGTTGCCTTCTCTGTGAGCTTCCTGGCACAGAGGAATACATGGAGGCTAAGGGAAGCTCTGGAGCTGCCTTACATCCCAGCCTGAGCTTGACTTACCTCTTAGGAGTGCCACGAGCCCTCTGGGAGTGCAGAGGGACCAGCGACTCTCCTGGAATTCAGATGGATGCATCAGATAAAGGAAAAGCAGGAGTCTTTTTTTGTTTCCTCCCTACAAAAATACACCTTAGGTGCTTACTTCAGATTTTATTTTGATAGGACTTTAAGCATATGAGCCTTCACTGAATCATAGCCTAGAACTCTATTGTGAAGGTTTGATTGGGGTTTCTGAAAATTGCAGGTGTTCTTCTGGATAACAGAACTCCAAATAACAGTGGCTCTTCAAACCAGAATAAAATAATAGGTGTGCAGCATTAATTAATGCATTTCCATTAGTAACCCTGCTAAAAGGTGCTGATTAAGAGTTATTTGCATTTAATCAGAAAATTTAATGTAATACATTTTTCTCTTTGTTGAACTAATGTAAGTTTTATTACTACTGCTAAAGTGAATCCTGCCCGGGGTGAATTAAAGAGGTGGTTCATAGAATGCGTGGCATATATGTTCTGTACTGCTCTTGTCTATTCAGCTGACCTTCTCAGTGCCAGCTACTGCTTTTTCTGTTCCAATGAACGTGGGTTTTTAACAGGAAATGCCACTGTGTTTTCACTTTGGCAAGAGAATGTCAGTGTCTGCAGAGTAAGAGCTGTTCAGGGCACTTGCTGGCAATCCGGGTATTAATCATTATTATGCTTTGCTGCTCACTGTAAAATCCTCTCTTTAAAAACAGATCTTTGTGGTCAGATTGAGCATGTGGGTTCAAAAGACTCGCGTTGTGTCTCTGAGAACTGGTGCTTCGGGTCAGTGAAAGGCGCAGAATTAGCTGGTACTGGTGTGCTCGGGAGGCTGTCACCTGTCCCCGGGGGGAGGCTGCTCCCTTTTTCTTCAAGAGGTAAAAAACACAACAGCCTGTTCACTTGTCTCTGTTTGTACGCTGAGCTCCTGGAAATGCCAGGCGTGTTCCTCCAGGGTAACACGCATCCCCTGTGCTGCCTTGGGACGTGCCTGAAACCAGGATCCCCAGGGACATCTCGAAGAGTCCAAACACACCTCCCTTCTCAGCAGCCTCCCTAAAGCTCCTGGCTCCCACCAGGACCACAATTTCCTTTCCATGTGGGGAAGCAGGGATGCTGTACGGCCTTAGCCACTGTGGGTCTGCAGACAGCCCGGGGTTGGGTCGGGCACACAGCCAGTTGTGTCTCCCCATTGGCACGTAGAAAAGGCTTTTGGAAGGTGAGTTGGGTGTTACAGCTTGAGGGTGGTTGACAATGCTGTTCTGAACGTTTTGTTTCGCTCTGCAGTGGGCTGTTGGACTGAATCAGGGGTGTTTCCAGGAAGGACATCATACCACCATTACAAGGTGCTTCTACATAACTTACTGCTCAGAGCTGCATTGGTTAAACCACTGAGGAACTGAGTCCCCTTTTTGCCTTCACGCTTTTTGTCACAGTGTGCTTTACATAAGATATTGTTCTACGTGATCTTGTATGTGATGCTGTGTATTTACAGTGTTTCTGTGTTATGTTTCTGTGTTGTTCTCTACCTGTTTTGACCTATTCAGAATTCAGTAATGTATCTAATATATTTCTCTGCCATCCATCTTTCTCAGCTCTTTATTCACAAGGCTTCCTTAGCTCCCTTTTAACACAAAATCAGGATTAGAAGGCAAATTTTCATTATTTCTATTGAAAAATCCTCATTTCTTGGCCCATTCATTATCTTTGTATGCTGATTAATGTTCACATCTTTGCCCAAAGCCTTATTTTTCAGGTCAGGTAATTCACTTCATGTTCTGTTTATGTCCTCTGCAGTTTCTTGGTGTAGATGTTCTGCTCATTTGAGAGAACAGATGAAACCGAATTATACTTTAAATGTGTTTAAGGTCAAACATCAAAAATTCCCTCTGTCTGCTCACTGGAGATGAGGTACTTGGAGCATTTCTTTGTTCTGCTTTATACAGTCTTGTAAATCTCTGTGAAGGGCACTGTTATAAATCAGTAAATAAACCACCAAATTTGAGAAGTGTCTGCTGGCACAATGGATTGCAGAGCTGGGCTGCAGAGCCTCCCCTGTGGTTCGGTTCCCTCTGATCTCTGGGAGTCTGGGGAGACGTTTTGTAGGTGACAACTCTCTTCTGGGGCAAGAGGTTGCTGTTTCTCTGCCAATCCTCCCCATCCTTTCTCATCCATTAGATGGAAAATGCCCACCCTGTCAGATGTGTTCCACTCTCATCTGGGAACTGACTAGCTTGGAGAAGTGGCAGGTTGGATGGAGATGCAAAGGTGCCTCCTGTCTCTAATGGGAAGACAGGAATGACAGGAGAAGGACCTTGCTGTCCCTAGAAGCTGCTTTCAGTCTCTGAGCATTAAAGCAACCCCTTGGCATGACGGAGAGTTCCCTCCAGTGCCACCCACTGTCTGGGACTGAGGGCATGTGCAAACCAGAGAGGTGGCACTCCAAATGGAGAAGCATCTTGTCTCTGGCTGAGCTTCTCTCTTCAATGATTCCTACAAATGGCCGTGGCCATAATCCAGAGGAATGTGTTTCAGTTCTCTCTGCAGGTTCCCTGGTGCACTTAATACTATTCCTGCGTGGCATCCGCCAGCATTTCGCTTGGGATCAGCTGTCCCATCATGCAGTTACAACCTGAAGTTCTGAGGTTGTGTCCTGGGAATATTCAAGCTGCCTCTGAACTGGCTTTCAGTTTACCTTCAACTGTTTCTTTAACAATTCTCAGCTGCATCTTGTACCGTCGATGGTTTCTGTCTGTGTAAAATGCACAGTAATGCCAGGAGGCTTCATTGCTGCATTTTAAAAAATACTCTAAAACCTGGCTTTCACCAGCAGTCTCCATAACTTGACAGCCTGCTCACATTTCCCTGACTTTCAAAACCCTTGGATCAGAAGAAGGAATTACCAGTAATGCTGTTTTTCCCTCAGACTGGCAGAAATGATACAATATTGTGCTACTTGAAATTTGTCCATCTTCAGGAGATTTATATAGGAATTAAGTGGTACATTGACCCTGTGTGTTCATGGAAGCAAGTTTCAACCAGCAAGAAATTTCGTCTCTGTGAATAAATCAGAATTTACTGGCTGTCCTGGAAAAAAAGACCGTAATGGTTGTGCCTACACGGTGTCCTGTAACATGATGTGTTCCTTACACCAGGGAAACTGGGTGTAAAATGTCATCACTCTGCTTTGACAGCCCTTTGTTTCCCTTTGCAGCAGCACTTGAGAATCTGACAACTGAGAGTCAGAACCTCTTAATTTTAATGAAAAACTGACCCACGTTCTTGCTCACAAAGTTATTCATCAAGGTAATTTATAGGTCACATCCTACCCACTCAGAAAACCAGGATGTTTGATAGAGCAAGAAAAACTAATCCTCAAGTACTTCAAAGAGCTTGTAGTGATAAATGGGTTTTAATTAATTTAAATATAGTTGGAGGATCAGATGAAGCATTATTTTAAAGTGATACTGGAAGAAACTACAGAGATTTGTGATCTCTTTATTTGTCATGTCTTCTGACATGCTAACATGCAGTGAGGCACTCAGAAGGGATCTGGCCATCACACACCCACTTCAAACACATTTTATTTCAGAATCACTAGTAATTCAATGGTTCTTGTCTGGTTCTAGCTGCTGTTCAGTCGGTCACCATTAGAGTTACATGGACAATTATCTCAAGTAGCTGCCTGGTGGCTCAGAACCATGTGGTATGGATAGACAGTGCCTCCAGATGCCCTTCTGAGTGTCATGCTCTGGAAACAGAGCGGAATTTTAAGCAAATTAATGTTTCCATAAGCTCCGTAGCACAGATTGCTCAGTGTAAGCTGGCATGGCTGTATTAGTGAGGAGTAATTTTACAGGCTCAGCTGTGCAATTACAGTTGTGTTTTACAGCTGACCTCAACCATTCTTTAGAATAGCTGTTATCAAAAAGGATTGATTATTCTCCATTTCTAGTGGCATCTCGTTCTTCCCTCTGACTTCTGAAATCATGACAGGCTCCTGGACAGGCAATTTGCAATCTTGAATTGGATGTTGTGGTCACTGGAGGTTTCATGTCTCTGAGCTCCGGGGAAGGCAGTGGCCCCAGGGATTCAGTGAGGCAGATTTGGGCTGTCGACTCTTGACTCGGTCAAGATGCTGGAGGAGGCTGATGCAAACAGAGTCACTGCAGCTGTGCTGGCTTGATCTGGGGATGGCAGTCCTTCCTTGTGTGCTGCTGACACAGAATTAACCGTGTAGGCTTTGGCCCTGTCCTTGAGGAAGTCTCAGGGCTGATCCACCTAATGAGGCTGCTTTGCCATCGTTATGGTTTGGGTCTGTAGCCCAGTCACTGCTCCAGTGGGTGATACAGCACCAAGTCAAGAAAGTGCCTTTCACTAGAGCGTCTCCAGGCTTTGGATTCTTCTTGTTTCCAGCAGAGCATTCCCTCATGGTCCTTGCTTTTCTTGGGCAAAGGAAAGCTGTGGCAGGAAATGGCCTGTTTGGCTTGGCCCTGCTGCAGTGTTTCCTCTTGCAAAGGGGATTCCCCCCATGCTCCTTTTTGAGATGTCTCAGGGACCCGTGGCTGGGTGGAACCTTGACCTCAGCCTGGACCTGGGAACATTATATAGCCCACAGCACGTATGGAAGCAAACTGGTGAAGGAACCAGCTAATTCTCTGTGAAAAATATGGTGACAGAAAGCTTAGGCAAACACTGTCTCTCACTTAATTAGCAAGAAAGCCTGACAAATAATTATGGCATTTTTTTATTTTTCCTGAGCTTTTCTTCAATTTTTTCTACTCTTGCATGTCAGTTTTCATTTGTTTTTAGCATATAAATGTTTTAATATGACAAACAAAAAATCTGTCTTAGATATACCTACTTATCTGATGGGTAGTTGACTTCATTTGGCTTCCTTCTATCACATCTGGTAGGTGGAAAGGAGATATACTGTCCCATGAGTGGGAGCAGGCAAGGGTGAAGTCAATTAAGAGATTGAGGGAGTTATTCTTCCAGTTTTTGACAACACTTGTATTAACGCCAGTGCAGTGTCAACAGCTACCACAAATACAGAGAGGGAGAAAGCGTTCCTTGAAAATACCTGGTAAAATATCCTGAAGGATGCCTTTCAGTGCCACCATGAAACGAAGCACAAAGGCCATTTCCACAGCTTCCTTCCTCAGATGAAAATAAGTTGTCAAAAAAATCTTCTGAAACGCCAGCCACGAGATAAGTTTAATGTATGGATAAAAAATATGCATGGAATTCAGAACGTTAATTTACTATTAATTAGCTCCCAAACATGAATAAGGAGATTTAATTGGCACGGTGGCGAGAGTTTACTTGTGGAAGTGTCACTAATGAACAGAACAACCATGATCAGAGGCAGCGTATACATCTCCTCAAACATCTCATTATGGACCCACACCGAAGTGATGGGGATGGCCATGCATCTGATCTCTTGTTTATTCTCTCTGTTCCTGCAAGAATATCATTTAGTTATTTAAGTTGTAAATACTTAAAGGAGTTTGTGCCCAAAGGGAAAAAGTTTATAAGAAATAATTCAGCACAACTGTTACTTTCCTGATTTGTGCAACTAACTTGGGAATGTTGCAGTATTTGTCTCTATTCATAGCAGAGAAAAAGTTTATTTTTTGTGAAAATACTAGTTTGTTCGTCTCAGGGCAGTGTTTATATCACCAAGTCACTGCACAGCCAGTGCTGAGGCAACTACTGTCACTTTTCTATTTGCATGTAGCAACCCTTGGAGAAATTAGTGGAGTTTTTACTGCTGGTGTTCAGAGGAAGAAGGAAGAGTTCCAGTTTTGTCTTCCCCCCAACCAGTGCTGTGCAGATCACGTTAATGGAATGGCTCTTGATGTGGTGGGAGGAAGGAGCCACTGCCTGACAAAGTCCTTGGAAGTCAATGAAGAGCCCCCGGCATGTTTGGCTGTCAGTAAAGTCAGACTGTGTTTCGAGGAGAGATCAAAGAGACAGAAATTAGGGAAGCCTGAGTAGTGGTGATGAGGGGAAAATCCTGAGTGGAGCTGCCTGAGATCTGCCTTATGTTCATGACTGCATGTCCTGTTGAAAAATTACACATGGCTTTAGTTAGGATAAATATTCCCATAGCCTTCTGCATGCGTGTCTTAATCACCATTGCATAATTATCCCAAGGGGAAAATCATGGAGACTTGAAACAGTGTAAAACACGCATTAAATCTAAGACACAATGTACAGAATCCATTGTGATAGCAGCAGAACCAAAATTCAGGCTTCACAGGAGGTAAGAAAGAGAAGTAACTGCATGGCATGGTGACTTTGGACATGGCTAATTATAATGTGGATTCAGAATAACACTTTGGTGTTACTCTAACCTTTCTAACCTCTGGTAGGAAATGGAGATTTTTAAAATAACAGACAATTACATAGCATAGCTATGTATATTGCTTGTTATATTGCTTGGAAAGCAATAGAAAAGGAGCAAAATTACGCTTTTTCGTTTTGGGTACCTTTTTCTGAATCTACTGTGATATTGATGTGCTAATTCGTAGTTTTAAATAGTACTTCATAAAATAAAGGGGTTTTTTAACATTCCCTAGAAAACATAATGGTGAATGTGCATATTTGAAATAATTGGATTGCTTTGTGTTCAGATGCAAGTGAGTGAAAACCTGTGGTTTGAATAAGTGGGAACAAATGAATGAGGGAGGATTCCCAGACCTGTGAAATTGTCAGTGTGGATTGCCTACAATTTTGGCACACTGCAATTTTCAAAGATTTGGTGGAGCTTGAAAGGCAGTGAAATGAAACACGTATGAGCAATGCAAATTAGGAAGCAACAACTGGGTCCGTGGCATTTGGAGTGATTCCCTCCCAGGGCACAGGGAATCACTGCCAATATCCCAGGTAAGGTAAACACTCTGCTGTGGGAAATGTTTTGGCTGTTTGTGCCCAGGTACCTGGGGCATTGGCTGCTCTGACTTTGTGCCTTGGAGCCTGTGTGTAAATGGTTCCTCCGTGTGTAGGGCAGGCCTGGGACCCTTGTGCTTTGGCTTTCTCTGTGAATCATTGTCCCGTGGCATTAGTGCCCTTTCTGTTCTTTCAAAGGCGAGTTGAGAAAATAAAAACCAAATTCGAGGTGCATGGATGCTCTGCTGGTGGTTATGTGAGGTAGGTGGTGGGTATTTTGGAACCTGTGGCACTGTCTAAGTCCCAGGACTGCCAGCCTCAGCATCAATCCTGCTATTTTCAGTGGATCTGGCCTGGAGTTAAAGGACTTGTGGAGAAGGGCATCAGAATTTGTCTTCAGATAAGCAGAAAACATTTCCAAACCCAGGTATCTAGGGCATTTTTTTTTTATTTGGCTTTTAAGCATTTATTTTTAGATGGCATGGCTCCACTTGATAGCAGAGTGTGAATTTGAATGTTGTAAAGCAATATAAATGGCCATTAAGTTAGGAAGCACAGTATGACCTTTTTGAAATATTATGCCAAACACTGTGTTTGCTTTGTGAGCTAAGTGGAACTTCTGGAAGGCTGGTGCTGATGAAAGGCACTGGCTCGGTCTCTGCGGGGAGAGCACATTATTGCAAGATGAACGTGGGGATCTGATAAAAATAACAAAACAAAGCTGTAAGACAGGGTTAGATTTTAACAGGAAGAAGGTTGGATCAGCTGTGGTGACTTTCCTATGCCTTGCTTTTCCAGAATGCAACAAATGCCTTTTATTTTAAACTTAACTTTCGAGCTTTAAACATATTCTACCAAACCCTGAAAGATGCTGTGAAGGGAGACTGTGGGAGAGCATTTGACCAACCTGCCAAACATTTATTCACTTTCATTAGTCATATCCTGGTATTAGTAAATATTAGAGCAGTAATGCTCCAATGCTCAACCAGTGCTGATGTCCCAGTATCCCATGCAGTGCATGGAAAGAGTAAGGAGGAGCAGGCAGGGCAGGCAGGAAGGCACAGTGGAAAGGGAGATGAGGTTCAAAGGGAGGCACATTAGGACTGGGACAGAGCCTCATCAGTGACCCTTGTGGTGGGGGCAACAGGAGCCTTTCTGAGTGGTTGAATTTTGTTCTATTTTCTATAACATTCAGCCTGAAAACAGCTTTTGTTTCTTCAGACTAACCCTCAGAACTTGTCTCTACACGAGCAAGTAAGGGACTTGGATTCTTTCTCTTGGTGCACAAGTGGTTGGTCTTCTTTATGTCTTTGTGAGGGATACCACTGACAAAATCCAAGCGGTGCTGAAGAATGGGTGCTGGTTTATTTGAGACAGGAAGCCTTCAAAGTCATGAATTACAGGCTCCCCAGGGCCCCGAGTCTGCCAGAGTTCAGGGGTTTGGACACTCTCAGGTACGTGGTGGGATTCTTGGGGCTGTCCTGTGCAGGGCCAGGAGCTGGACTTTGATGATCCTTGAGGGTTCCTTCCAACTCAGGGTATTTTATGATTCTCTGAAAGTAAAACTGCAACCTCATTCCAAGTCCCTTCTGTATCTCCTTTTTAGTTCAGGCTTCACCTTAGTCAGTAGGTTTGTTCTTGAAGGGGATTAAAGTACCCCAGCAGTAGCAGCGAGTCCCAGTACAGCATCCCATTTTTATCTATGCCACAAATAAATAAGTAGGTTGTAAATCAACACAAAACTGGCTTTGAATTCTGACTTTGTTTGATGCATCATGGTTAAATGAAGGAGCTTATGTACTTCCATTGTGGCCAACTGGAGTAAACTTAGATAAGATTTAGGAACACAGGGCAAGTATTTGTCATTTGCTCCAAAAGGTGCTGTCCTGGAAGAGGTAAATCAAGGCTGTAACCATTCTGGGTCTGCAGGAATACGTGGTTTAAGGCATTGGTTCTCAGCTGGAGAGACGCCTCTCCCCTGGGAGGCATCCTATAAAGGTGAGGCACAAACCGCACTGCAAAGTGCTGCGTGAAGAGTTCCAGCATTTGATTTGAAGGATGCTCCTAACACCTTTTCATAGAAGATGGGAAAACTTACATTTTTCAAGTACGTCTGGATTCAAAATTAGCTTTTACCCTTCAGCTGGCTCAGTGTTGTAGTGCGTCCTGGTGAGCTTTTCAGTTCATGCATACAGAATATGTGCCCTACAAATATAACACAGGCTTACTTGCCGCTGTTCTTGGCGCATGAAACTTGCAGACCAGAGGTAGGGGTTTAAGTGTTTTTATTATCATTTTCCAAAATACTCTTTTTGCCCTAGCTGGGTATGAAAGAAGGTGAAATTTAAGAGGAGTTTAAAAAAAAGTTGAACTAAGTTTAAAGCTTTACCTTTGTATAACAAACCTTGGATTCTTCATAATACCGGGGGTTTTTTTAATGAAAGAGGATCATCAGATATCTATTACGGAATACATTGCTTCTTCTTTCCTTAGATTTTTTTTAGAAATGCAATAATTTTTCTGTTTGAGTTTGTAGACAAAGCTGGTTAAGCATTGCCAGACAACTAGACAGCTAACAAGCTTTTCACATTAGCAGGCGCTCGTGGCATCAAGTAACCTCGTTGTATTACACAATCAGTCATCTCAGTGTTTACATAAAACTGATGCCAGGTTGGATGAGCATTTGTCCTGCATGTGGGACAAGCATGTTGGGGAGAGGTAACAACTTATGTAGAGCTGTTCCAAATCCCTAGCAGCTTTCCTGAAATTGCAGAGTGTTAAAGAGCTTACAGGAAAAATGTGTGCTCTCTAAGAAAATAGCACCTTCTCTAATAGCCTTAGCTTAATTATTTTTTGTGCAAAGTGGGATGGAGGCAGGCTTGCTTTTCACATAATTAATGTTTCTGCTAAAGCTTATACACACTCCTCATTGCTCCTAAATAAAGCTCCCTCTCTGTACTGTATCAGTCAGGCTGCTTTCCGAAAGGCACCATCACACAGAATTTTCCAGTCATTCAAAAATACCATCTCACATTTTCCAATCACACAGAGCCAGTGGCCTTACCAAACCCACAGCCACGTGAAGGAAGGTGTCCCGGAACCCTGAACTGATACAAACTCACGTTCCCAAAGCCCCTCCACAGAACAGAACTGTGCCCGTGAGGTCCCAGCAGGGAGAGGCACGTGCAGTGGGCTGTGTGCTGCCTTACTCCTGGGAGTAGCGGCTGAGCAGTGCGGGGTGTACAGACCCTCCCCTTGCAGCACAGCCACAGCTCCGCCAGTGCCGCCCTCCTGGGCCGACGAGAGCGTTGTGATTCGCAAGCTAATAATGTTTTTTGGCGCAGTGTTAGCTGTAGAACAGACCCTTGTTAGTGATGATTTCTGAAGCGCGATTTTAATAATGACATTCTTCACTTACATGATGTAGCACTTTTCAAAGCACTTAGGAATTATTACTGGAGTCTCAAAATACATCCTTAGGGTAAGTTTAGTTCCAGCAATTATTCAAGTTGAGAAACAGAAGCGCAGGGGTTTAAATAACTTATCAGAAGTTGTAGGAGAAGTTTCTAGTAGTGCTGGATTCTTGGATCCCTGCTGTCCGTGCAGGCTAACACAGCTTTCTATCGCCCTTGAAGCACTATCCTTTGTTATTATACTTCCTTTAATTTTTAAATGAAACCATTCTATTAAAGACTGGATTTTACTTCTTCTCTCTTTCATACTTATCTGTTCAAGTAAGCACTTTTTTTTTTCAGATACCACTGAAGTTGTAAAGGGCCTTTGTTTATAACATATTTCTTAAATGCACCTCTCCAGTCAAGGCTGCTCCTAGCTTTGGTAATGCAAAGGACGTCACTCAGCTGTCACACCGTGGCAGAATTCTGAATTATAAAATATATTATATATAAGCAAGAGGCTGCAAGTACTTATTTGGGGAAATAAAAAGAATAATTATATGCATTGACTTAAACAGTTGAACCTGGGTCCTCAGGTGGTCTAAATCACCATAGCAACATCGAATTCGCTGAACCTCACTTTGCACAAAGGAGATCTATTCTATTCTTCATTTTTCTTCATCCCTTGAAGACTTCAGCAGTTATTTACAGCTTCTCTGTCCTTTACCTCATCCTCCAGTTTCTTGTTCTCCCTTTATTACTTCCTGGATCACAAATCCAGCAACCTCTTTCTCCCAGGGTGCTCCTGTCCTTACAGAGCATCTTTACAGCTCCAGGTAACACGTTGTCCTTTCAAAACCAGCTGCTTTTCTGACACGTAACTCCAGACCCCTTCCAGGAACATCGCCCCTTTCTATTGCTCATTCCCTCCCCTTTCAACTCCCTTACAGCAATCTCTTTCCTCTCGTATTCCCTTGCTCCCTCACCCCTTCAGCCACCTACCCACACACTTCCTCTTTACTCCCAGCATGGTTCGTGTTCCTCATGGTTTGTCCTGTTTTCAGCCTGGACGCCTAAGGAAATAAGGTTTATATAATTAATCCATCCATTAGGCCCTCTGTGTATTTGTCAATCCTCCTTTAATAACTTGGAACCTGTTTGCTAATTGGAGCTAAACCAGAGGGAGGGACAGCATGGTACGAGAGGGCAAACTCCCTAAGGTTTTGTGCAAACAGTGTCTGGTGAGAGGACAGACAGTGTGAGTAGTGAATTGGGGAATATGTAGAAGAGTTCAGCCCTTACACACTACATTGGGCACAAAATGCCTGCCCAATAATGCCCACCCTGTGCCTTGGTGCTGGATCTCATCTGTGCTCAACCAATGGAAGGGGTGGGCAATTGTGCCAAGGAGGGCAGGGCAAGGCAACAGAAGATACAAATCTACCCCAAATTATACAACATTAATACCTTGTTGTTTGATTTTCCTCCATACTTTTTCATCTTTCTTTTCCCCTCCTCTTGTCTCTGAAGTTCTCCTCTTCCTGTTTCCGTCTTTCACCTCTGTGTCCTCATCCTCTCTTCCTAAAGTTCCTTTTCTCCAAAGGAATGCCTCAACAGTAATTTCAGTCTTGCCTTTCATCCTGCACGCCCCCACATGCTCTCTTGTTACTGTTAATTGTGCTCCCTTCCTGGACTGACACTGCTTCCCGAGAGGAAGGAGAACTGCTGTAATGATTGGTGGCAGCAATGTCTTAACCATCTTCTTAGAGCACAAACACTGTCACAGTGTTTGAAAAGCTACATTAATTGAACACAGATTTGTTCAAGCTGCTCATTGAATGGATTTCCCTTGTGCCTGGCTTGTGTTACAGCTTATTTTAGCTATAGACTGAATCCGAACAATAGTTATTACTCCTGCCAGCGGATGCCAAACCCCGCTTGGTCTGAGGGGCTGGCATTGCACAGCACAGACACTCCAGCAGTCAGGAACACCAGCGACCAGATGCTAAGTGCAGACCTGGCTCCTTGAACTCTGTGCTAGGAACGGAAAGAAAATGCCTTCTTGTGGCTTAGGTTTTACTTCAGGTAACTTCTGCAAGGAAGTTCATCTGCCACCTGTGTAGCACTTTGGGGAGTCACAGAATCACAGAATATGCTGGTTTGGAAGGGACCCACAAGGATCATCGAGTCCAGCCCTCATCCCTGCACAGGACCATCCCCAAGAGTCACACCATGTGCCTGAGAGGATCATCCAAACCCTCCTGGAGCTCTGCCAGCCTTGGGGCCGTGCCCACTGCCCTGGGGAGCCTGGGCAGTGCCCACCACCCTCTGGGGGAAGAACCTCTTTCTAATATCCAACCTCAACCTGCCCTGACACAACTTCAGGCCGTTCCCTGGGTCCTGTCATTGATCACCCCAGAGCAGAGATCAGTGCCTGCCCCTCCTCTGCCCCTCCTGAGGGTGTTCTACCTGCAGTGAGGTCTCCCCTCGGTCTCCTCCAGCTGAACACACCAAGTGCCCTCAGCTGCTCCTCAAACGCTTGCCCTCAAGGCCCTTCCCCATCTTCATTGCCCTTCTTTGGACACTCTCTAATAGCTTCATGTCTTTTATCATGGTGCCCAAAACTGCACACAGTATTCAAGGTGAGGCTGCACCGAGAGCACACCTGTCCTGGGACCACTGAAGGGGCTGGCAGGGAAAGGCCACATGGGCATTCCTGCCTGCTGGGACTCTGACATTTACTGTGGGCTGTTCCATTTGTGTGCTGGCTTCACTGAGCCTGGGTGGGATTCCTGTGTGTTGTGCGCTGTAGACCTTCAAGTCTGCTCCTTCCCACCTGTATTGGACTGGGAGTTGGACTAGAACATCTCCAGAGATCCCTCCCACCTCTAACAATTCTGTGATGCTGCGGTTCCTTTTGGCTGTAAGACATCACCCCTCTGTTCCAGCCTGCTGCCAGCCCCTGTGGAGGTGGCATTGCATTCCCTGGAGAGATAACTCACCAAAGCCACAATCCCCTTCCTGCAGCTGAGATTGCTCCACAAGGATTTGCTGAAAGCTGAATGCATTGGTAGAGAAGTAGCTCAGTGCATGGAGGTTTCCTAACCCGCAGACAGTGGGGACATTTTGGTCCATCCCCATCCATGAATGGCCCCACTGAGCTGAGAAATCTGCAGGAACTGAAATGGCCCTCGTGCTGTTGCTAATTGAGCTGTAGCCCGGCACTTCTTACAGTGCTGGGGATTCCCTGTGGTAACAACCATCACCCTTGAGTGCAACACAGGAGCAGGACACGTGGAGACAGTGGGACGCTCTCTGAAAGGAGGACTCCCAGTGTCTGGCTGCTGCTTCCAGGGTCACAGTGCCTCAAGTCTGTAGCTGGAAGCAGAAATGCTGCAACCAGTGCTCGCTTGCATGTTTTTGTGGGGAGTCTTCAGAGGTGCCAGGCAAACACAGCTCTGGGTGACATCCGTGGACACGGCGTGTCCAGGATTTCACTGCCGTGCCGCGCTCTGCGTCCCCGGGGTGCCTCTGTTGGGCTGGGCTTGCTGATTCAGTGCTTCAGCCTGGGCACAGGTGCAGTGCCCTGTGCACGTAAGCGGGAGAGATTTGCATTTCGTCTCTCTGAATCAGCGCAATTCCCCTAAATACCCTCTTCAGTAAACTCCTAATTGCCAGAAATTTATGTCTTTACCTATTTATTTCAGCTCGCAAAGTCTGCAGTAAATTTGGCTTGTGATTTTGTGTTCGTAGCAGTTAAATCACTTATGTTCTGAGAACTTTAAAGAAACATATGCCTGAAAATCAGCAAAGCGTTTACTACTTTTGCATACATGGTGAGGTCTATTTTATTTTACTACGTTACGTTGCCAAATAACCTTGGTTGTTATTCTTCAAGGTCTCAGTGTGTCAAGCCATTAACAACTATGGAATGTATCTAAACTGCATTAGAGCTGCATAACTACAAGCTAAGGTGTAATCAAAGATCTGTCAGGCTTAACGTAAGCATATGGACAGCTCTCCACTACTAATATAGAAAAAAAACCCACTTAATTTGGAATTTTTAGGCAGAAGTCCCCAAGGATGCTTTTACCTAAATGATCTTCAGCTTCTACAGTGCAAGTGGAAACACCAGTGCAGGAGAATGAGGAACTAAGAGTTATGATCTTCTGAAAGGGAGAAGGAGCACATGAATATTTAACCTGTGTATATATATAAAATCAGTACAGAGATAAACAATTTGATGAGTAATGATGCATATATTTAATTCATAGTTTTATGCATTTTTAAAGAAAATGTAAGTAGGTGGAAGCTGGAGTTTAATTAAAATAGTGGAAGAAGCAGTCGGGCCAGTTTATTCTCTGCTGAACATTGAGACACATGTGACAACTTCTGAAAGTTGCAGTTCCTGAAAGGGAGGAGGCAGAGGAATCTGGGAGGTTTAGCAGGAGTTCAGCCTGAGTGGGCTTTCCACAAAGTCTGCAGGATTTGTGGAAATACAATATATTGAACCTTTCAGGTGTTACCACTGGACAGGCCTTCCATCATCTGAGTAACATCGCCGCCAAAGCTGTGGAAGGTGTCAGGTGTCCTGACACTACTTTTTGTATTATTAAGATCAAGAAGTGATTAATAAAAAGAGAAATGTGGCACTGTGTGGTGGAAGATACATTTTTCTTCTTAGGGCTGCTGCCGAGCAGTTTTTCAGGGAGAAGGACACAGTTTAAGAAATGCGAATCTTGAGTTCCTGTTGGCTCAAAGGGGACCCAAACAGGAGGGAGCTGAAGTTTCCATTTCCAGCCCGGATGCATGCTGATCCAAAGCAGCGGGCAAAGTCCCCGGGGTAAGAGCTGGAAACATCTTCTGAAGGGCAGCCAATTGCTGTGCCCCTTGTGCAGGTGCAGCCACACAGCTGGTCAGGCGGTGTCCGTGTCCCATAGCATGGCCATGGCCCCGTGCTGCTGTTATCCACACGGGCCAGCTCTTCTCTCCCAAGAACTTCTGTAAGCCTGAGGTTTTATATCAGCATATACAAGAGACACATGAAGTACAGTCTAATATATGCCACTGGGATACAGTATAGTAAGAGACAATATATATATACATCTCCATAAGAGGGAGACTCAGTGCAAGAACAGCCAGAAGTTATTTTGCTGGAATCAAGACAGATCTTTGCCATAATGTGTTTACCAGTGACTTCTGTATTGTGATTTATTGAGAAGCTCTGTTATTGCTTTTAATTTTGAAAAGCCATCTATAACCTGTTCACAGGAATGAAATTCAAGAAAACCATATGTTCAGGATATTGTTGTTAGTATGTTATGTTTTATGTTTCTTCAAGGTGCCATAAATGATTTCTCCATCGGCAGGTCTTTGTTTTGTGGCTGTTGCAGGTAGCTCTACACTCCAAGAGAATTAAATCCTGTTGTGTTCCTGCTGCTTCTTCAGAAAAGCAGCTGTTTAATGTTTGTCTATATGGAAAAAAAATCATGTAAATATATCAAGTTTTTTTTCCCCGATGCTGTAAATGTTATTATTAATCATTTTCTTATAGTAATGTTGGAATAGGTAGGTCTGGGAGAAGGATGAAAAAGACGATGTGGTTTTAAGCAAAGTAATTGAGGAGGGCTATGCCACGTGTACAGACTGCAAGGGAGGAGGAGCAGAGATGTTTGTGTGAGGAGCTGATAAGCTCCCATGTTGTTACAGAGGACACTTGCAAACTTAGGCTAGTCAAGGCAACGTTCTGTCTGCTCTGTCACAGCCCAACTGTGCCACAGTACAAGCTGTCTGCAATATCAAACACCCCTCAGAAGTGTCACCTTTTCTTCCTTTCCCTGACGTGCGTTGAATGTCCATGTCAGGTTTGGCTTATTTCTCTGTTTAGTTGCCCCATCACTGACAGCAGTGAAGCTACGGGGTTTGGCTCTGGTGTCATTTGTTGAGGTAGTGGTGTCGAGTCCCTCCGAAGGTCCCTCAGCATTACAAAGGGTGTGTCTGCTGAACAAACGAAACAGGGCTCTGTGTCAAGGTAGTACCTCAGCGTTGTGACTCTGAGCGCTCTTCCCACACTGCAGCCTCGCAGGTGCACAACCAATGTGGCAATGTGGCTTATCTGGGCTGGCTGTTGTTGTACCAGCACTGACAGCCTGTGCTCGGGGCAAACACCGTGCAGTGAGCCTGGTGCTGGTTGCAGCCTGGGAGCTGGGGGGAGCAGGGGCTGGCATCGAGCATTCACGGATGTGAAGGGTACAGCCACTCTTAGACTGCCAATTGTTGCAGATACGGGAAGTCCTCCCAGAGCAGACACGTAATAATTAGATTTACTTCTTGGAAATAATACGAAAAAAGAGTCTGTTTACTCAGACATACTTGCAGACCTAAGAGATGTGTAGGTGGGTAGTTAAAGCTCGTGGAAAGGACAGGTGAATGTGAGTTATCCCAGCTGCCTTCCCGCTGTTCCCCGGGAAGATCACCAGATCATGATGTTAAATCCTCTGTGGAAAGGGATAAAAGGTCCCATCTACAGCTGCGTGCAACTCTTGTTGGAATCAGGGAGCCACTCTCTCGGGAGCAGTGATTTGTGCTCTGAAGTGCAGCAGGAAATGGTTGTGCACCTCTGCTTCTGCGGGGAGGAACCCGATCTGGGAAAGGCGAGGTGTGACCTGACCCAGGTCTGTGGGCTGTGTCTGTCTCTACTAGACACGTACATGCAAATGAAGGAGACAAACATCTTGCCATGCCTGCATATAAATGTGCAGTTTAAAAGTTTGAATATTTTTGTGCCTGAACTTCTCAGGTTCAAATTTTAGAAGTCATTGTGTTTGTGAGGGGTTTTTTTCCCCTTTCCTAAATTAGCATATCTCTGGTTGTTAGGGAAATGCACACAGTGCTTTGTCGATTGAAGCATTAATTGCCTTAGGCCTTCACGCTGTAACAATCTGAATTATTCTTTCATATCCCCCTTCAGTTCTCTGGTTTCTGAGTGCCTTAGAAGCAGTGAAAGCTGGACTCGGTCAATGTGCAGGAGAGTAAGGAGAGTTCCTAAGCCCTGGGTTTTATTCCATGAATTAACATGGCTACTGGGATAAGGGGACTATATCTTTCCACTCCTCTGAAGTGCTCAGCTCACTATTTGTGGGCCATAAAATAAGCGGCAATAACAATAATCCTTGTCTGACCATTCAGAGGAGTGAATCCAGCGTGCCTTCCAGCAGCTCACAGCCAGTAAATGGGATCATCTAGTGCATATCATCTGCATTTAGTGTGACTGCTGCTACTGAGAATATTGACTATCCTCCACGCTGCTGTGCGGGGTTTATATCTTCATTTCCTTCCTATCAGATCAGCGCTCTGTTAGCCCAGTGTGGGCCTCAGGAAAGGGAAACCCGGGAAAGGGCAGGTTTGCACAGGGTGTGACTGGGCACAGCTCTCAGGGACACTCACCCTCGTGTATGTGATGGATCAAACAAACAGCTATTTCTGGCAGAAATACCCCTGGACTTGTGGCTTCGGTGGCCTCTGCACTGCTTTTCATATATGCTGCCATAAGAATTCAAATAATGTGGCCATTCCTAGATAACAAACAGTATTTTTTTCCACCAAAAAGAATTCTGAAAAGCTCTTCAGAGACATTTGAAGTCTTGATTATTTGTTCTACCTCTGGATTACTGGATATTGTTCATGTTGCATAAGAACTCGAGTTTGTCTGTTGTTACACAGGAGACGTTCCTGAGTTATTTTAAGCACTTAAATTTAGTTCCAGAGAAAGGTAGAGAGGACATGCCAGCTTTTGAGAGAGAGATGAAGGACCGAGGCTGGTTTTCTGCCTTTCATCTTGATATATTGTGTAACACAAATTGGAGAGAGAAGCATTCTCTCTAATGGAAGGAGGAAGCTTTCCTTCAGGCTGCTGGGCTCATGTGTGTGCAGGATGGATGAAAACTCATAAAGGGATGAGGTGAGCCCGTGGCAGCCTCGGAATGCTGGGTAAAGGACAGTGCTGCTACGTGGTTGTGGATGCAGATGGAACTATCCCAAGCAGGGTAGTATGTTACCAGATATGATTTGGTGTTATTGTGATCCAGTTACTGCCTTAGAGTTTCCCTGAGTTTGGATGGTGATGTTTCTCTTCACTCTGTGCCTTCTAAATTGCAGAATTTTTTCCCCCAGCAAACATGGGTCCCCTTTGTTTTATTGGTACTCTTCCTAATTATTCACACACAGCCCAGCCACTTGAGATCATCTGGAACAAAAAGCTGTGTTTCAAAGCAACGATGCATTAGAAGAATGTCAGCAGCATGTTGTATCTATATATTGCTCCAAGCCTTTGTGTTTAATGAGGAAAACCCTCTCGGTGCACACACACCTTTGTGGCACAGAGGGGGAAGGTATTGGAGTAGACTCTGTTCACACTTGTGATCATCCCGATCCTATCCTTTTTGTTTGAGCAGCAATTGAAATTAAAATAAATAAAAACGTATCTCGATCTTTTGGTGAAGCAGGTGCACACACACACAAGTTGTGAGAGGGAAGAAAAGAAATCTGGTAAAATCACATGACTATTAAGCTTAGCTGGAGTTTACTAAGGTGCAGATTCATTAAACCCAGTTGTTAATATAAACACTTCCTCTTGATTTAGGAGCTCTCGAGTTCACCATTTGACCTCAGAGTTCATCTAAATCCTGGAGACGAGTGGCAAACGTGGTGTCACCTCTGCTTTGCAGGACTAAAGACACCTAACCCAAGGGATGCTGTAGCTGATAGGGAGGAAATCAGGTACATATAGACTTGATCTTTCAAGGTGAAAAAGACATTTAAGTGAAGAAACAAGAACCTCAGCTGAGGTCACTTGACTTTGAGATGTGAATTTTAGGTTTCTCATGCTGAAGAGCCGTGCCCTGTTTTTCTGTGCCATTTTCCTCCCTGGAGAGTTGACATTTGTGTAACTCTAAAGCGTGTCTACTGTTGTGTAACAGCTGGAGATGTGCTCCGTGATTTTTTGAGCATAGCAAGGAAGAAACCTTTATCCAGCTTGCAGGTTCTCTGTGCAGGCACGGATGTGACCTGCAGCTGCTGTGTCGAGTTAGTTCCTGTGCTGAGATGGGAGGCAAGTCCCAGCTGCAGCTCTGCCTTCTACATGTGGAAAGCAGAGATTTTTCTACTGGGATGTAATTTGTGGAAAAAATAAAATTCAAAGAAAGCCCAGTAACGTTCACTTTGTGGGTGATGGGAAGAAAACAGTGGAAAAACACAAGAGGGACAAGTACCTTTTTCTCCCTTTCTCTTCTGCTCATTTTTGCAGTGGAGTGAAATGAGGACTGGAAAAGAGAAGAAATTATGAACAGGTGAAAAAAATGAAGGGCAGCTACTTCACACAAGTGTGTCCTCAATGGCAAAACAAAGAATCCTTTCCAGCTTATACTGTGAAATCTGACTTCTGTTCCTTACTCTCATATGGTATTTTTCTTCTTTTTTTATTAAAAATTTATCTTGTCTCCTTTCAGTTTCCAGGAAAAACACCTGCCCAAGAGCACAGTTTTAATGAATCCTCAGTAATTTCATACCAATGCAGTTCTTTCAGTGATAAATACCAATGGACTCATTTGCCTTTGTAAAAGCAGCTCTGACTGGATTGACTAACGTGTTGACTGAAAAAATATCTTGAAGATACGGCTGTTGTTCACCCAGAGCTCTTTTTTGCAGAAAGAATAACCCCCTTTTCCAGACAGGCCTCCACTGACCTTTTTTTTGTCTTTGAAAATGTTCCCCTTCTCTTCTTGATTGTTATTCAATGTGATCTCACTTGCCTTTTCTCCTTGGGAGCTGCACAAAGACAAATCCTGCCCATAAATTCAGGAGAGCCTTTCTTCATATTAAATGAGTCTCCTTTAATGCATCTTAGGGAGAAACATTTAAACTGTGGGATTGCTGAACTTTGCCTTGCTCGGTTTCTTTGTTAGAATGGCCTGTCATGCCTTTCTTTTGATACTCAGAAAGTAATTTCCCTGAGTATTTCTAACCCTTAATGTTGGGCTGCATTCAGTTTGTCCAGGATGGGGGGGTTTTTGACCCCTCATTGCTCCCTCCATTAGAAAATGTTGTTTTAACTGAGCACCACATCACTAAAACCATACCTGTGTGCCTGCCTACGGTTTTGCTCCTCTTCCTCCCCTTTTAATTCATGCAGTTGGTTTTGCTCTCTCCGAGTCCAAAAATCCAGAACCAGAGCCTTTATTCTTGGTAACCTGTAGAGTAATAAATCACTGATCTCTCTTTCCTGAGTCAGAAAAGGGAATTTGGAATTGAAACTACAGATAGGCAGAAGATGCTGCTGGCTATTGCAGCCTGTGCATTCAGATACAAAGCATTTAAACTTTTCAGGGTGGAAATGTTTTTCACAGTAATCAGACTGAACACTCAAATGAAAGAAAATAAAAGCTCAACCTTTTTATCTCAGTCCTCTGAAATAAATTGTGATCATATCCATACCTCTGGAAGGGAAATGAGTGTGATTAATGAAGCAAATCATACATTTTAACGTGCCTGATAAAACAGTTATTCCAAAGAGAAAACAATATCTTTAGCAATTCAAAATATTGTTATTTGCATCTGGTTTTAATCTGCTTTTTCTTTTCATTGCCTTCAAATTCAGGTAGGCTGTCATTTATTGCCAAGCATTACTGTTTCACATCTTTCCCTTCCTATTTGCCTTTCCATCTTCTAGGCACATAATGCCCGTGTCCCTTCCCTTTCCCTCTCAAGCTGAAACACTTTTGGTATTGCATGTTTTTCTAAGTCCTTCCACAGATAAATTAACCACATGAGGCAACTTTGCAGCAATCTTGCTTGTTGCTACTCTGTGGAAGTTAATAGGAAGGTGCAAAGGGTAAAATATGTCTCTAAATGTTAGATCCATTAACTTACCGACCTTTAAAAAGGTTGGATGGCAAGCGAGTCTTGGTATGCCTGGCACTTTGCAGTCACTGCAACCTAACTACACATGTGTGAGTGAAAATCTCACCAATGCAGTGAGGATGCCTGTGTGTTTGATATGCCACGGAAAGGCGTGGAAAAGCACGGGGAGAGAGGCTGGTGTGCTTCTCACCTTCTGGAACAGCCTGACCTCTCCCGAGGTTCATCATTCTGTGCTCTCCAGGGGTTTGTAGAGTGGACTGGACTCCCACTGAAAACTGATTTATGTCCAAAACCACAGGTATTGCTTTCCTAGAGTAGCAATCACAGATGGTTTTATTCTCAAACATAAAGTTTCAGGGTCTTTTTAAAAAACAATTGAACCTTTTTTTTTTCACCTCTCTTTTTGCTCCCCATTATTTCTACTGGAAGGCTGTTTGGAGACTTCACATTTCTACTAGTTTTCCTTTCTAGCTTACATTTATTCATAATTGCTCAATTCACACTGAATTATCTTCCAGTGTGTTTTTCCTTCACTTAAAACGTCACACTTACTCTTGCAGCCTTCACTCTCACTTCAGACTTCTCCTCACTCAGACCCCATTTGGGATCTGCACTACATTCTTTAGGCTCCTTGTTTCCTAGATCTGGCTCCTGGGCTTGCCATCAGTTCCACTTTGGGCTCAGCTGTTAAACTGCAGTTTGCAGTAGTGCAGGTGAAGCTGCATGAGGGACTTTAACAGAGGGCATTGATACCCCTTCGCTTGTGTTGTATATCCCCGTTTGAGGGTGGGGAGACCCTGGCACAGGGTGCCCAGAGAAGCTGTGGCTGCCCCTGGATCCCTGGGAGTGTCCAAGGCCAGGCTGGACAGGACCTGGAGCACCCTGGGCTGGTGGAAGGTGTTCCTGCCCGTGGCAGGGGGTGGAACGAGATGCTCTTTCAGTTCCCTTCCAACCCAAACCACCCCATGATTTAGCCTGTGATCACAGGTGTCTTTCTCAGGCCTAATGGGTTGGAAGCAGGAGAGTCACAGTCATGATCAGGGAACCCTCTCTGTGACCAGTGCACTGGGTTGCTGTGAAATCACTGACAAGATATATGCCAGTCTGTAGACCTTCCCCAGCTTCTACAGAGAGCTTCCTCTGTGTTTAAGGTTGTGTCCCCAAAAGTGAGGAGACGAGCAGATCCTTTCAAACACATTCCTTAGTAGGGAGTTCTAAGGGTCAGTGCAAAACACGTGAGTTCAGAGTCTTGAGAAGTACTCTGAAATGGATATATAGGGTTCTCAGAAAGCTGAAGTGTTGTCGTCAGCTTGTGCTAGGCTGCTGGAGGAGAGGCTGTTCCCGGGAAAAAGGCAGTCTGGGTGGCCTGAAGGAGGTCACCAGCAGGACTCTGTCTGTGAGTGCACTGCCAGTGAGACAGGACCCTGCAGTCCCGCTCCTGGGAGTGCAGCTCCGTGTGCTCACATCGTGCTCCTCTCACCCACAGGTCATTTTTCCATGGGAACACCATCTCTCCTGTCTGAGCCTGTTGTTTTGCCTTCGCTTGAAGCATCTTTGCTTTCTAGTGTGACCTTTCCAGAGTGACCACACCTCAGTGTGTCTTTCAGGAGCATGAGATGCCAACCCTGAACAGATATTTCCCGTAGGAGCTGCTGAGGCACAGAGCCTGCAGCTGGGAGTGTGGCTGGGTGAGTTGCTGAGGTGTCTGCAGAGGCTCGGAGATCTTCTCTTCAGAGATTGTAGCTTGTCCAGAACTTACCTGTATTTGTGTCAGGAGTCTGGTTGGCATAAATATGTGGTAAATCTTTGTGTTAAAAGATGTCAAGGCATCTTAATATTTAACCCAAGCTAAAAATGTTTTCTTTTTTAATTATTTTGGTTTGATGAGAAAGGTAATTCTGCCTGTGCACGCTGTGGGAATCTCTCATTCACGTGCACCCGTCATCTGCATCTGTAATCCAACCAATAATCAATACTGGGATGACAAGTGCTCAATACTGTGCACTGCAGATAGTGGGGGCTATCTTTGCCAGACATCTGGGATGTGTTTGTAGCAGCTCACAAGGAACACTGGGTGTGATGCTGTTCCTTCAAGAGCAGACTCATTGATTTCAGGGCACTTTTTGTAAAGGAAGACTTAATTCGATACAGCAAAGCAACAATTCAGCACGTTCCTGTTGATGAGCTGTAGCTGGAGTTGCTCTGAATCTTGAAGTTACATCTTTTCAGGCCCAGAATATGCAATATGAATCCAAATTTTCACAGTCCCTGTATCTGTTCGGGTTTGATTTTTGAATCAGAATTTTCTTAATTTTTCTCTATACTATGTGCTCACTTGAATTGCATTAAAACCTTCTCATGTGTTTGTATATATATATATATATATATATATATATATATATACATATGAAGTAGAAATGCTTTGGTCTTTCCAGAGACAGACCAAAACCTGTGCAGTTAATCCAAATTCAGAATGTCACTGCAGACCTCTCTGATGAATGAATATTTCTGAATTGTGTTCACCACACTCTTTTATCAAAGCTCTTTGGCTTATTTTAGATTGTTTGATATCTTTTGTATTTTCATGTCAGCTGTAGCTACATTTCCTCAATTTTTTTTCTCTGCCAGGTTTGGCTGTTACATTGAATGTGAACAGATTATTTTGTGATGTGAAAAAGATCAGTCATTTAAGACTGAACTGGTTACTGATTACAAAAGAAACTCTTCCTGTGAATCATACATCTTGTGGGAAAGAATGGTATTAACGGTGTGTCTTTATGTTTAGAGACAATTCCAACTTATATCTGACTTCTCCAAAATTTAACAAATTAACACCAGTGCTTCAAAGTAAAATGGAAGTTGCTTCTCTAAGTACATTCTGTTGTTTAACTACATTTTAACAATTCAGTAGTTTGCAAATAATAGCCAATTAACATGTTTCAGTTGAGAATCAGGCAAAATATTCCATGAAATCTTCCTAGCCTGTACAATTTGTTCATCTGACTGTGAAGATTCCATTTCAATTGACTGTGATCATCTGGAAGTTGCTCCCTGTGAGGTCTCTGGAAAGATAAAGAGCTATTTTCTGAATAATGATTTATCTCATCCCAAAATGGTTTTAAAAGGAAGTGTAGCCTGGACATATAACCTGTAGATAGCTCAGGTGGGGTGAGGTGCACCTCATCTTTGAGATGTGATACTGCAGGAGTTTCATTTGTGTGCAAAAGATTAAAGATTTGTTTAAAATGACATATAACACAGACCAAGAGCAATGGCATGTTCTGAAGTGGTCCATGCCTGGAAACCTGTATCATGGTTGCATAATTGAATCCTGAACTTTTGCTTTCCATGGCAAATAAGTATGATGGCAAGAGCCTGGAAGAAAAAGCCAGGGTGTCTCGTTACTTCTCGAAGGACCTTTTCCCCTTGTCCTGGTTCAGCCTGGCTTTGCTGCCTCTCTGGGCACCGAGGATTGTGCATCAATAAACACTTCAGGGAGGCTCCTCCTCTGAACGCAGCCCTTGTACTTGAAAGGCTGCCACTGCAGGGAGGGCAAAGGCTGGAGGTCGTGTTTGGAGATGAGGGTGGTTGTTGAGGGGGAGGGAAATGAAGTTTAATCCACTGCTAAGGGAACAAAGAGGAGCTGAGGCAGGTAAATGATGAGCAGGAGGGAAATGAGACAGAAGTACTTAACAGAAAGGAGTGATGGAGAGCTCTTAGGAGCGCCAAGGCACTGGGATGAAGAGAGGCTTGGAGAGTGGGGTTTGGAGAGCAAGTTCTCATCTCATTGTGTTCTCAGGAGTGTTCATCTGCCGCGCTTCTCGTTGGAATGTGTGTCTGTAATCCACTCCAACACGTGGAATTTCTGTCGGGGGAGCAAACTGCTTTTATCCTTTCCACTCCAAGACTGGTGCTGTAGCCAGTCCTGTACCTGGGATTAGCCAGTCTACCTGCATTCATCAAAAATAACAGTATTCTTGAGCTGATTCACATTCATATCTAGGCAGTTTATTTTTGGATCCCAAGACTGCTTTAAAATGTATCTTAATACAAGCCTCTGTTAGTGGTTAACTGGGTGAACCTGATTTTCATTCAATATCCCCATGATCTCAATCCCAATGGCTTTATTCTATCTCTTTTTTTTAAAGAGCACCTTCTATAATAAATACACAGTCAAAAGGAAATGTGCTAATGCTCTGAACAAAGCGAGCTTTGATTTCACGCGTTAGGAAATCAGTCACATTTTATCATTGTCGCCAGTTGGTGCTTCCACAAACACAACCTGTAGCAGCTTTTTTTTTTTTTTTTTGCCTTTGGAGAGCTTTGGAAAGCTTAACTCCTTCAAAAAGTGCCAAATTCCCATTGATCAAAGGAAGGAAAAGGCAAATCCTTTTGTATCAATGACAAATGGATTTAAGATACTGTATTTGGGTCCCTTTAAAGTCAATAATCTCTATAAAAGATCTCTCTGACTGGATTTCCAGTATGGTTTTTTCCTGTGTCGTAGAACTCTCAAAGAGTCAAAGTGCTATAGATAAATACTTCCATATCCCACAAAACTAACCGTGTTTTTGTGAGTATCTGGGACCTGCAGGGAAAATATGAGCAGGACCAGCTCTCGTCTGACTTGGTGGTGTAGCTGAAACCCTAATTAGCTGGGCATAACACACAGTGCTGCAGTCCACTCGTGATGCCACGGTACTTCAGAAAGATTCCTCCCTGGAAGCTGGGACCGTGCAAAAGTGGCTCTTTCTACCTCCACCCTCCCCATGCTGCCAGGAGATAGAGAACGGGGGGAAGTGGGCCCATGTGGCACTAAATATGTGTAATCACACATGCTTGCATTACCATGGTAGTACAGTGACTTTAAAATGATTGATTTGCTAAATTGCCTTGACTAAAAATAGGAGGGCGACAGCTTCGAATAAATTAATTGTTAATATTTTCCCTCTTTTTAATAGCCAGAGAAGGACAATGAATAAATAAATAAATATGAGACCTAGCAAAAATATATGTGGTCCAAGGTCAGTCAGAGTCAACTGAAAATAGCTATGAGCACCAGTGAAATTTGGACTTTGGAGGATCTGAGAAAGGGAGAATGGTCAAAATGAGAACTTCAAGAAGCCAATTCTTTCCCCCAGAATCTGCTCCATCCCCTTTCAAGTGCAGACTTTTTCCCAAAAGTACATTTAAAGAGTATGGAGGGCCAGGCAGGGAGGGGAGAGAGCTGGCAATAGAAAGCTTTCTCCTAAATGCAGTATGTACCCAGAGGCTATTAGAAGACTTTTGAGTAAACTGTGTGATTGTACCCTGGCTGAAAAACACAGGAGCCTGTAATTATGCTGTGCTGTATTTATTCACTGGTGAATTCTTTTAGCTCTTTTTTTTCCCCATAGGATGTTCTTTATGTACAGGTTGTGTGTTTTGGGTGCACTTCATTTTTAATGCCATTCATAATTTAGCTTCGGAACCACGATATTTATTAGAACAGTATAGCATATAAAAGCCACCTTTTTGCCTTTGTGCAGCTAAAATAAATAACATATATAATACGTATCCATCTCAGTGCTGAATATATTAAGGCACATTCACAACACTGTACTTTCAACATCAACCCTGTGATTTAACTCTGCTCTGTACAATTTTTTTATTAAATCAGACAGATTGGTGATCTATTTTGCAGTGCATGGAATGTAAGCAGTTCCTGGTACTCTTCATTCTCTGCACACCCTCTGTTCTTTAAGATATTTATTGAAATGGTTGGTGAGGTGCAACAAGCCAGACATAATATTCCCCTTGCCTTTTGTGTGACTACGCTGTAATGAAGAATTAATAACAGATTCCTGAAGAATATTAATCATACTTTTACAAGCCAGTAGGGAACAATTTAAGTTGGGGAAAAGTAATGTAACGGTCCAACTCATAAGCCCGTGCAGGAAGTTGGGGGAAAATGGGCCCTGGTAAAAGACTTTGCTCCCTCTCCGAGGCAGTGAAGCATTGGCAGAGTGAAATGAAAGGTGATCTGACAGTCTTCACACATTAGCAGAGAGGGGAGAAAAATTCACATGGCCAGTGAAAATGTTTGCATCTTATATTTTCAAAACATTGCTTTTTTAGATCTTCAAAATATTTCCTTACAATCTCTATTCTTTCATTTCACATTTTTGGAGATAGACACGAAATTTAATTTCAAAATGAAAAGCAGTTTTATGCAAACGTCCCTTTGAGATTTCTCATCCCAAAGACATCAGAGTGAACATTCTGGTCATTCCTAAATTTTTTCCAACATTCTCCCAGGTCTGAAGAATCATCTGAAACTTCATCATTTGAGGGAGCAGCTTCAATTTTGGTAAATCAGTGTTTCTGGAAGAAAAAAAATCATTGTGTCAGAGGCAGTGTGAGTAGCCAGAGGGCAAAGCTCCCACTGAGGCTTTGCAGTCCTGTATTTTCTTGACGTGATAGATCTGTGATAACTCTGCAGTAGTTAATGCCTTCCATTTTTGCAAAATGCAGGGTCAGAAGTTGACCCCACAAAACATCTTTAATGAAAAATTATAACGCTCTGAGTATAACCTGTAAAAGAATTAATTTTTCAGAATCTCTTAAAATATTACACAAAGGGTAATCGTGATAAAAGAACCCCATTAATTAGACATTGTGTTAAAATGAAAAAGGCTTTATGGAGGAGACCAGTGTTGCACTGCGGTCTGTTCTTCAATCAGGATAAACATATGACATCAGAAGAGCTGTGTTTGTATTTTTAGTAAGCTCACTGTTGAGGAACTGTGCTAAATCAAGAGTAAGACTTGGCCCCGCAGTGCAGCACGGAAACAGCTGCCTGGTGGGAAGGGGGAGTCGAGGGGCTGTGAGGATGAGTGTGATGATTATTTGGGGGAGAAACCCCCAAGTCCTAGCCCAGTTAGGGGCTTATTGCTGATTTCACGGATATGTTGGACAGAAGCCTCCCTGAAAAATTGTCAGAGACATCCAAAGCGGTCTTTTGTTATTCCTGATGTCTTTTCATTCCTCTCTCGTGTGAGGTGTGTTCTGTGGGTGCAGCTTCCCCTGGCTCCCTGGGTGCTGCTGCTGTGTGCCAGGATCCTCTGCCTTCCCTGGCTCCTGCTGATCCTTTGGGAAGCTGGGATGCTCCAGGTCATGGTGGCAGCTGCTCGTGGCCCATTCCCAAGCACTGGCCTCAGCCTTCCTCCCAGCTCATCCTGCATACTTCCTGCTGTCTTGTCCTATTAAATGCGAAGGAGAACCACCCTGACTTTGCACTTAGTCGTGGCCTGCCGTTCGGTGCGAGGAATTTAACCTTTCTGACAAACTGGAAGTGCTCATAAACCTGAGCTGAGCCAAGGGGTTGGTTTGCTGTGGCTCAGAGTGCTGTGTGGAGACTGCGTTAAGCCAGGGGGACCCGACAAGGCTTTCCCCCCATCTTTTGGCAGGAGGGACTGCTATCCTGAATTCCCTGACAGTGTTACCGCAGTAGATGGACCCAGGTTGTTCTTCATCAGCCAGCTAAAAGGCTGCCCACCAAGTAAGGGAGGTGGTAGATATGGTGTATGTCCTTGGGAAAAGCTCACAAATAATACAGTTTCCAGGGAGCCCAAGACCTTTGGGATTGCCCTGACTCTTCCTTAAATGTAGCTGAAGGTGTTGCACTCTCTTGTCTTCTTCCTCGATTCACTTCTCACGATGCTGCTCCCCAGTTTAAATCCCCAGAGGTCACACAGATGGAAAAGGCTGGTTTGGTCTTTTTGCCCTCATTTTAGGGCAGGAGCATCGACGGTCCCCGGTGCGGAAATGTTTCTTCTGAATCTGCATGCCGGGTTATGGGGTTTAGATCTTCCAGGCAAAGGCACAGCGACTTTGCATGTTGAAATGCAGGTGGCTGAACTGGAGCCCGGCTGTGAACACTGCTCAGCCCCAGCCAGCTCCGAGCAGCATTTCATAAGGCACGCGGGGAGCACCCTGATTAAAACACTCGTCCACTGGGCTTACTTTCTAACTGCTCCTTATTGTATTAATTCAAAGTTTCTCTCTTATTGGAAAATTAAGTAGCAGGTGTAGTTGAAATGAACTGTAGCAGAGTGGGTTTAGTGGTGTGGTAAATAGATTGTGATATTCATTTCCAATTAAAGTTCTTTTGCAAAGATCAGTGAAGCACATTCTCATAAATTGAATCACAGTAAACTAATAAACAAATTTCTTTCAGCCTGCTGATGGCAAATTCCTATTTCCTTAATATGTTAGATCACATCATGGTATTAATTATATGATGCACAAGCAACAAAGAAGCAATCATTTATTTAGGAGTAATTTTATATTTATTTTTACCTTGGAATTAGCTTTACATGTAATTCCATACCTACCGACAAGGAACACTAAGCATTAGAAAAACGAAATTTCAAGTGAATATTTTTAATGCTTGACTTCTATCCATCGTCCAAAAAGATTCTTAAAATCTTGTTAATGAATGTATTGCATTATTTGTTTTGCTGTTTAATAGGGCCACTACATCTGCCAGGGAGCACCATAACCTTTAAACTCAATTAGTATATGAGAAACATCAGTAGCAACAGTGTTCATCAATAATTAGGGCAGAGGCTCAATTCTGCATCTGTAAACACACTGCTATAGTAGATTAGAAAAATTAAGGTATTATTAAACCAGTCTTAAATGTCAGCAGTATGTTCTTAGCACACAGAAGTGGTGTGACAGCTTACTGGGATCCCACTGTCACTATATGAAAATGCATTTTGGTGCTGAATAGAACCTGATCATTGACTGGGGTCCCTGAGGGGGTACCTGCACTTAGACTGGCTAATAAAAAACGATAAAATAAAGCTCTCACTGTATGATAATGTAATTCCTTGAGATCCTGTCATTATTGCAGGCATGTGAGATGCCTATCAGGATGGATTAAGCATCCCAGAAGGAGCTTTTATAGGCTTCCACTCCATGAGGTTATGGAAGTTAAGCTGGGTTTGGAAGGCCGGACTGTCTTCGATCCCTTTTTAGGCTGGCAGAGGGAGATGGGTTTTTGCTGGAGGCCCTTCAAAGCCCCAAGGGCAGATTTCTGTGGTGTGTTCTCTGGAGAGGCCCAACTCTCACCTTCAGGGAGGCAGAGAAGGATGAAGCTCATTTTGTCAGTATCTTCTCTATAAGTAATCCTAATTTGTAAATCTTTTTCTGGACAGACAGTTTGAAGTCTGGACAGCCTCATTTCTGCAGTTGTCTTCAGGGCACTTAAGCATTCACAACATCTTTTCCTTCCACTTAAGAGAGAAGCTGCTGCTTTATTGCATTTTGGAATCTTTATTGTGATTTTTCCATCTGCTGTTTTTCTTGTGTTAAGTTTATTGCTAATGACTGAGTCCTTCTAGTTAAAATTATTGAAACGCATCCTGTAAGGACTTCCCAGGTTCTGCAGAGCTGCCTTGGAGTTTGCAAGTAGAAAGCTGTCCTTTTCTGCCTTGGGTGGCCACCACGGAGAATTCTGCTTCCGAAAAGCTGAAAACCTCGCAGCTGTCTTTGTCTTATTTTTAATGCAAAACATGTCTTGAAATTTTGCAGTCAGACAAAAACCTGTTTCAGGCTTAAATATAGTCATTGTTCAAGGCTATCCGGAAATCCAGCATTTATTTTCCTGAAGAGACCAGAGCAAGAGATGTAAAAGGGAAAGGTTTAGGTCAGGTTAAAGCAAAACTAAAGTGGCTGGTGCCTTTTGGCGCTCACTCGTGTGTCTCCTTTCTGTGCTGCCTGTGTCCTTGTGTTCCTTGTGTTTGCCTAAGGTGAACTGTAAGGTGCAATCACAGCCATTTCCTTGTTCCCCCATCCTCTGGCAGATAGCTGCAATTCTCTGGTGATAACAGAGCTTCTCTTCTTCTGAGTGATCTTTCCACAAAAGCCTTCCTAAAAGTAATTACTGTGTTTCAGCCGTAGGGTGAGGTTGGTGGTGTGGGGAGGGGGGGAAATAAGAGAACTCTGCCTGTAATTGCAGTGCAGGGGGCCCGCAGTGCAGGGCAGATCCCACAGGGGAGCGGGGGCTGCGTCCGGATGTGCCCGAGTCCTCCTGGGGATGCAGAGGGACCGTGGTCACTTGACATGTGCCAGACAGCCCGTGGAAGAGGGAAAATACCTTCCCATGTCACACTGAGCAGGGTCTGCCTCAGCTCCAACATCTGCCTCAGCTCCAACATCTGCCTGAGCATCCAGGTCTGCCTCAGCTCCAACATCTGCCTCAGCTCCAACATCTGCCTCAGCTCCTACATCTGCCTCAGCTCCAACATCTGCCTGAGCATCCAGGTCTGCCTCAGCTCCAACATCTGCCTCAGCTCCAACATCTGCCTGAGCATCCACATCTGCCTCAGCTCCTACATCTGCCTTAGCTTTTACATCTGCTTTAGCTCCCAGGTCTGCCTCAAGTTTTTTCTGAGTCCTTTCCAGAAGACTTGAGGTTATGATTCTTCCAAACAAGCAAAAACTCCTGTTGTCTTCAGGCTGTGGATACCTTTGCTCAGCATGTCTGTGCCCAGTCCTTCTGGCTCACTGTGCAGCATCAGAGGTGGCTCCAGGCAGCAGGTTCACACACGTCCTCTGGAAGTTTCTCCGTTGCAGCTGCATGTTGTAACTCAGTATTGTCCAGCAAGTTATGAATGAGAGTGAATTAGTGGTGTCCAGGATTGGTGCCAGCGTTAATCAAGTGCTGGCCAAAGATACTCCAACCTCTGGGAAGCACCTTTCCATCTCCTGGGTTCCAGTTACTCTATTGAGCCGGCAAGTTTGGTAACAGAAGGCAAGTAACCATTGCAATTATTGTAAGGGATTTGAGATGGGAGGAGAATTAATCTGCAGCTTAACAGACTGAGAAACACTTACTGTAGGTTTGCAACGTGATGAATTATTTGTGTTGTGTGGGACAGGACGTGTGATGAGATAAAGCTTAAACAGGATTTTCACTCTATTTGGCATCACCATCCAGCACTGCCCCCTCACAGAGAACATCAACACACCCAGCATTTGTGTCACTGTTTACTGGGTGAATGGGAAGATGTCTGGATATGTGGCTGGCTGGATTGTACGTTTTATTCCATTAAAGTTTGCAGGAAGCCCATATATACATGTAGCTAAATGATGGGATTTACATACCATTTACACTTGGTTTTGTACTTAGTCACAACAGATTGGTTTGTGAGGAGCAATCTGCTGGTTTTGTTGGGGAGCCTGGCCAGATTTCCCAGCAGCTTCACTGTGACCCTCCGCCAGTCATGGCATTCCCACCAACTGAACAGGACCAGGACATCTGCCCTGCTCCTTGGGAGACAGGATAAGACCAATCTCTGTATTATCGTATTCTCTTCTCAAATCCTGGAAATAAAGATCAGAGCTATAAATAAAAATATTAATTGGTACAGGAAACACTAATTTATTTTTGCCTGTTAAATAATTATTTTTGATTTGTAAAAGGTCAGAATTATTAGCACAGAACACCAACCTCCACAGCACGAGAGCTGTTGTGTTGGTAGGAGAAGAACACAGGCAGTCTTTCTGAAAGTAGGGCACCTCTTGGTAGATCTGTATCAACAGAACAGCAAGTTTCCTTACTTGCTCCCAGCCCTCCCCAAACCTTTCTTCTTAATTACATCTCTGTATTTCAAAGTTAAGTGTTTTATTGGTGGCCTGAATTAGCATGGCATCCGAGCCACTTGTGGCTAAACTAGAGGTGGGGATATTGCATGTGCTAAAAGCTTCTGTAGGTTCAAATCAGCTGGGTGGAATCACAAGAGAAGAATCCAGTGTGGGCTGTTAAACTTAACCAGTGCCCCGGCTCCGGCTCCGGATGCTGCTGATGGTCAGGGAGCTCCTCTGAGGGTCGCTGGGTTCCTGTCCTTACACTCTTCCCAGGTAGGGAGGATTTCAGTTAAAAGCACCTTTTGCCCCCTCTGTGTGGATTTGCTTATATTCTGAGGTTTTTATCTACTTTACTTTTCAGATCCCTGCTTAAATCCCCTTCTTCCAGAGGTGTATTTTCTTCCTGAATTTCACGTTCTTCTCATCTTACACAGCTTTTGCAAGGATACTCTCATCTTTTATGACCCGAAAGCCTGACATAAAGCTAAGATGTTAAAGTATTCTTAATTCGCAGAAATATTTCAAGGTACTTGACAAACTGGGGAATAGCTGCTGAAATGGAAATGACCTGTGGAGATTTTTATAAATTTAGGCTTCTCTATTCTCTTGGGTGATTTGAGTGATTCCAGCTTACACAGAGTTTGAGGACTTCGATCACCAGGTAATGATGTGGTTAACAGAAGATTGGATTTCCTGCAGGAAGCAATTACCTTGATGGATAAGAAAATTTGAGGAAATTCTTTCAAGACTTAATGAGATTGACAAGGTCATGGTTGAGCCAGCCATGCACCTTGAATAGATAAGGTTCTGTGTTTAGAAGAAATAATCCAAAGACAATAAGCTCCTCAAAAAATGGATCATTTTTATCTACGCTGAAATGATAAATGGAAACATTAGACTTGTGCCTGTGACAGAGAGTCTGGAGTGTGAAGATCAGGAGAGATTCTTCACAAAGTCATTTTATAGCACTAGTATTGCTACTGTCCCTTTCTTATACCATTAAAAAGAATATAAAAATGACTCTCAGAATCTTTGTGGCCTCAAAAATCATCCCAGACCTCTGTCTTACAACTCTGTGAGGTGTTTTGTCTGTCAAGAAAACTGGAGGTCATAAAGGAGGGGACATCACTCCTCACTGCGTGCTCAACAGCGGGGCCCTGAGGGCTCTCAGCAAAGCCAAAAACACTTCTTAAATCCATGAATCCTGGACTCTGGCTCAGACTGGGTTAAAAAAACCAACCAAACAACAAAAAACAACCCTCTTGCTAAGATAACTATGACAGACAATAAACAGAGATAGAAATAGATGAGAAAAAGGAGACGGTTCATTGTTTTGAACATTTGAAGAGTCAGTTCTGGAAAAACATATTTGCACATATTTAATTTTTACCTTGAAGTGGAGCAGTGGATTTTGTTATTTTGTTTTCTGTTGCAAGTGGAAAGGAATGGACATAGTCTTTTGAGTGCTTTAAATCTGAATGACACCACATGAAAAGTAAAACCTGTTCTTTAGTGCTCATCCCAAATCTAACGATACGGTGATTTCCTGCTTATTCTTTCTTGATAGGTCATAACTCTTGCAACCAAGAAATTTAAAGTGTTCTGCCTGTATCTCATCCTAATTCCTGACTCATTTTCACTATTTTTTAATATTTACTTGTGCACAGTGGTTCCAACGTGCCCTTTCAATACACATGGGGTTAGTCTGGCATAGAAGCATCTTAAAGGGCAGACAAAGTTGTTCTGTTTTTATTCCTTATGCGAGATCCTTAGAAACACCAAAAAAGGCACTTTAGACTTACGTTGCAAGAGCTGTATCCTTCTGTTTCAGAAGAGTGTGCTGCCAAGAGCCTGTATTTCCTTATGCCATGTTTTGAGAGAGGGTGTGTGTCCAGGGGGTGAGCAGGTGAAAGGGTGCCCATGATCTGCCCCTTAATGCTCCGCTCATTTCACTGCTTGCACAAGTCCATAGGGCAAGAAGTCTTCTCTGCTCACCTCTGCAGGATTTCTGAATCATTTCTGCAGGAGCCCATCGTGCTTTTACAGGACACTTCTAATCTCATCTCTAATAAATTCTGCAGAAGTCTCCAAAAGAGCCTAAACTGTACCTTTGGTGAGACAGTGGTTCTATTTTCAGGCTTCAGTAAATAATGTATTGAAACTACTCATACTTTATAGAATTTGTTTATATTGTTATCAGTCACCCTGCATGAAAACACACTTGAAATGCTAATAGATCATCCTACCCTTAGTTTGCAAGGATCCTACTGCACTCTTAATGTTATTAGGAAGATTAAATTATGAGTAGTTCTGCAGTCAATGGACAGGATTCTAACCTAATTTAATGGCTTCAGTTCTAGGCCATAAGACACAATTCAGACAGAACATTTAAAATTATGTGGAATTACTTCTTGCGATGCAAATAACCCTGTTTTGGCGTTTGACTGTTGGTTTTCTCTTCCTAACGGAAATGTTTTTTCAGCAGTCAGAGTGAAGGGGTGTCCTCAGTGACAGCTCAGTTACTTCAGCAGAAGGACATTTCTGAGCAGAGACTCCCAGGAGAGGAATATATTGGATGGCTGTGAAGGCATCATGTTCATGGGACACTTGGCTCCAGGCTCCTGACACATGTTAAGACTTCTCTCCTGCCCCTATGGCCATGTGGTTGGTCCTTTAGTTCCAGCTCTGAGTGCTGATATCACCTGCCTTCCTCACCAGGCTGTGGAAATTGTACTCCCTTCTCTCACCCACACTGCTGTTCTGGGCAGCTTGGCCACAAACCCCCGCAAATCTCTGTTTCTTCTGCATGAAAACCTTTTGCAACCAACAATTACAAATTGTTGCAGACACAGAAACCCTCAGTGCTGTAGCTGTGTTTACAGGGCTTGATATGGTGAGGTTTCCAGCATATCCTTAGTGGAGCTTAAAATATCGGAATTCCCTTAGGGTTTCTTTTCCTGAATTACCAAGATGGTGTTTACAATTGTGTCTTTTGCCTCTTGCCGGATGTCTGCAAGAAGAGTGGAGTGCTTGACTCTCCCATGTATCACGTTGTTTCCTGTTCCTGTGCAAATCTACTCAAAAGTTTAGTTTTGAACCTGAAACCATACTGAGACATTGTGTATCAATGCTCCTTTCCTTAGGATTTGAGTTTCCGATGTTAGCCAGCTTAAACAAAATCTTTTTTACAGTTCTCAGCTTGAATGGAGGGCCTGGAAGTCTTCTGAGAAGTATTTCTGTGCTGTTGGCTCTTCTGTCGTGGCCGTGGGTTCCGGGTGTTTATTCTCGTGTTAGACTTGGATGCTGAAGGTGCCCAGAGCTTCAGCAGAGTGGGTCACGCAGAACCACCCAGCACTTTCTTGCCCAAAACTGAGGTGTATTGCAGAGGTCATTCCATTTTGTGCAGCGATTTCTGGTGCATTCATTAGGGAGAGCATCTGGGGGAAAGATTCAGAGAAGAGCAAGTCAATTTGTCTTTCTTTGTTGTTGGCAAAATCATGAATCTCCTTGAGCTGGATATCTGTCTTGGACTGGTGCCCTGTTGAACCTCAGCTCTCTGAAAACAGCTTGATTCCATCCTCAGGGTTGAAAGCTGTAATTTTGTGAGGTTCCCATTATTGTGTGGCCTTTCCTCTGCAGAAGAGGGAAACAGTTAAGTAAATGATGGATGTAAAGTCATCGGGTCTCCAGAACTTTGTCACTCAGTCACTCAGCTTCATGTGATGCAAATTTAGAGGTGCCATAAATCAAGAGATAGGTTGTATGCCAGTGAGTGGTTGCAATGGTAATAGAGAAGAGAGAGTGGCAGCCTGTCAGGGTAGTAATTAATAAAGGAATCAGAGCAATAATGTCTGTCTCGGTACAGTGAGGCACATGCTTCACTTTCCCCACATGGGTAGCTTCTTGGAAACCATTCAGTGGGAGCTGATAAAAATATTAACATACTCAAAATTGTTATACTTTTACTTATAGTGAAATATTTCCTCCTCCTTCTATATATGTCCTGTGTGTCTTTCCGAACCTGTGGATCTTTATCCCTGCTGTCTGGCAATTCACACCTACATAGAAAAGGTCATTTGTGTTCCCTGCTTCGTGAAGAAGAGGAGAGCTTGTAATACTGTAATGAGAACACCAGTACAGAAGAACATTCCCCCTCCCTAAAGAGAAATCAATTTAATTAGCATAAGTCCTCCCTCTTCTGGAGGGAAGAGAGATAAATCTCCCGGGTTTTGCAGGGGGAAAAAGGGCTCAGGAGAACTGTAAATGACCCTGGCCAGCATGTTGTAAGACAAAGTATTCTGATAAAGTAGCAGGAGAAAATTGATTTGGGTTGGGAACTGTTCATTCTGACAGATGAGATGAGCAAGGAGGAACAAAACATTTTCCTTATGTTCATATATGTTAAAGTGTTCTCCAGTGAGAACTTTTCCTTTTCTCTCTCTCTCTCTCTTTTATGAAGTTACTGATGCCAGGAGTTTAAGATAAATGAAATCTTCTAAGACATCATTTTCAAGTTTGGTAGAGTTCCTGTTGTGTTGATCTTGCTCCTCCTCCACCAAGGTTTCCCTCAGCTGTCAGCTACCAAGTTAAATCTGGCCTTCAGCTAGTTTAACTGGTTTAGTTGGTTTGGGGTTTGGGAGAGGGGAAGACAAGGGTTAATCAATTTGTGTTTCTACTGCTTGTTTAACCTTTAAAATCAGAATGTTATAGGCTGTGAGGTGTTTGAAATGAAACTTCCATTCAGATTATGGTGACAGCTTCAACTTGACTTTGCTTTACAGGGGTTTAAAATCAAAAGAGTTTTCACTTTTTCGGAAATCACTGAGTGCCCTTTTTTAAGCTTAAACCCCAGGGATAATTTTTCATTGTTCTTGCAAGGAACTCCTTTGGCGCTGTCAGCCTTGTTAAATTGCCATTTGTCCAGACTTTCTATTTAATATTTTCTTTACTATCAGGGACTGTTGCAATCCAGGTTCACCTTTTAGAGGGCTTGTCACAGTGCACTAAATAGGCATCTCCTGCATCCACTGTGATGGGCTGTCAGTTGACTGGGAATACCTATTGCACTGCACAGTATAATATGATTCTGATTAAAATAATTCCTAGGCAAAGCCCCTAGTACTATATTTTAATTATAGTGGCAAAATATTCTGGGCAGGTTACTGTCCTCTCTTTTTTCCACTGAACATTTCTATGAGCTGTTTTTGTAAAGTGAACCCTTTAGCTGAAATGAAAATTGAGTTTAATCTAGACATTTGTAGGAACAGAGAAATTGTCATAACACATCAGAGCGATGGTTCATCTGGAATTGCAAAGACGCCTTGCCTTTGAGGGAAGCCAAGACCAGCTGCTTCAGAAAATGGTTTAAAACCCTAAAATGGACAATTCAGCAGTAACACGCGGTGGGGGGAGCGTGGTCTGGCCAGCCTGGAGCAGGTAAGCACTGCCTTATGGCCTGATGCACGAGGGCTGAAACCCCTCAGCACTGTAACAACACGCCTGCCATGACTGCTCCTGCAGACTTAGTGGGTCACTGAAATGGCACATTTCTCATCTCAGTGAGCACACAGACTTCTGCTGCTTTCTCCAGCGCTTCGTTTCCTCAGCGCTGCACTTGCTTAATTATTTACCCTGTCCACCTCTCCCCAGCCCGTGCTTCTCTCTCTGTCTTCACGTGGGTTTGATGCCCATTTGAATAAGAAAAAATCCTCTGGCCTGCAACTTCCTGCAGATGCTTTTGAGCACCTGACAAGTCTCTGTGGTGCCCCAGCAGAAAGGCCGTCTCCTCCATCCCTCATGCTGTAGATCCCATCAGCAAACGCAGCGGCTGCTGCCAGGATACTCCAGAGCTTAAATCCATTGGTAATGACAGCTCTTCCACAGCCTCTCCGATCTGTGTCTGTCACAAACCCAGCTTTGGACAACAGCCATGCTTCCCTTCAAGATGGGGATGGCTGGCTGGGTCACAGAATCACAGAATGCTTTGCTTCGGAAGCGACCTTAAAGATCATCTACTTCCAACCCCTATCTCCTTGGAAGCAGTAGTAGTTCAAAATCGTCTGGAAAGTCGCCCTTTCTCCCAGTGTAGGCACAAAATTTCAAATACCCTCTTTAAAAGAGAATTTGGATTTCATTTTTGAAGTGTCCTTACAGAGAAGGATGCAGTGCCTGGCTGGGGCTGGTCTCTGGTGTCTCCATGAATACACGTGGAGGATGCCGGGCACATTTGCGTGGAATCCTGTCTGTTCCACATGCACAAGTTAATAGGAATTTTACGTGCGAAAGGACCATGAGATGAGAACTGTGAGCAAATCTGCCTTGCAGAGATGTTCCCAGCTATTCTGCAGCTGGCTTTCTGCTCAAAGTGACTTAATGCAAATGAATGAGAATATTCAGTGGGTTGATCCTCCCTTTCCTTATCTCCTGCCCTACTCCTGGTGTTGTAAGGAGGATCTCATGGCAAAGCACTAGATATGCAACAGCAGTTCACCCGTCTTCCCTCAGGAGGAAACCCTGGGCTCTCTGATTCATGTCTGCGAGGCTCCAGATGAGAGCTGAGACACACACGAGAGAGAGGGATCAGGGCTTGGTTCTCCTCCTTAATTACACTGGCGTGACACTGCTGGCAGTCTGGAGTGTGCTGATAGAAGAGCTGACTGTCTCTGCGTATGGACATGGGGTGGGGTGGCATCTTGTCATCCGTGGGTCCCTGAGAGGAGGTTCCAGGCTCAGGGATCCTTCAGGTACAACATGAGACATCTTGTCACACTGCCAGGCTGGATGGGACTCTGACCAACCTGGTCTCGTGGGAGGTGTCCCAGCCTGCAGCAAGGGGTGGAGCAAGAAGGTCTTTAAGGTCCCTTCCAACCCAAACCATTCTGGGATTCTATGACTAGATCCTGAAATCAAAGACGCACCCCAAGGATCTACACCCACTCCACGATGGGCTGAGCATGAGCACTGCTAAATTACTATGGCACTAGAAATGTTAAATACAAATATTGACCTTTTTTTTTCCACTATTATATTAATCCAGTAGAGTAACTGCCTAAATAAAAGCTGGGCTTTGTTACATTACATTATGTTTTATGCTGGCAGTACTAAAATTGAAAGAATGACCCTCTTAAATCTGGTCTTAATAGACATCCCCTGATGGTTTTACTGATTTCTTTATTACAGTTCGTATCTTGCCCTGAGTTGCTTTTGTTTCTCGGTAATTACTCATGATTAAAATAACATGGTATGCAAATGCTGTGGTAGAGCCATAGACTGAGCTTGTTTCAGGCAGCATTTAGCGCGTGCTGCCTTTCCTCCCCCACACCCACCTTGTTTTCTGGGCTTTCCAGGGCCAGGGTGTATCTCGGTACAGAAACTGCTTACAGCTCGGAGGGGGTGATCCATAGCAAGTGCTACCACCCTCATTTTTCTTTGAAAAGGGAATAGCATGGTGAAATTCGGGAAAAGGTCTGTCTTTTGAGTGCTGGCTGCTGCAACTGATGGCAGGATTTCCTGCAACATCAGCAGTTCACTTTTTTGTCCCGTACTTGACCCTGTGGTGATGTTTTTATCCCTCCATCATAAACAGAGAAAAATATTTCCATTTTTGTTATTTATTTGAGAAGGGGAAAAAATGTCCAGCTTTCTTCATCTTCCCTTTCAAACAACCCCTTTCTTTTTATTTAAGTTTGACATTCATCTATTTCTATTCCAGAACAAGTTTCTTTAATGCTTGTTCTGAGAACAGCCAGAGCAGGTGCCAATTCGGTCGTCAGCTTGCAATGCTGCACCTGAAATCTTCTATAAAGACACAATTTTAGCATGACTCAAGCCTCATTGTGAACATTATAAAGCTTAATATATTTTGTGTATTTAGTGAACTGTGTATTAGAGGACTGAGAATTTTTTCCATTCAGAAATAATTATCATTTCAGTTTATAATAAAAGAGCATACATGTTCATTATGTTGGATAAACTGAAGATCTAACTTGTCTGCCAGCAAAGCCACCTTCTCTGGTGCTTGACCAGTCAGTGAAATTCAGTCCTGCGTGTGCTTTTCTCTCCCACTGTGCTGGCAGGAATGCTCAGAGCAATCACCAAGCACTGGGTCAATTGGTTTACTAAAAAACCCCAAACCCCAATGCATTTTGCACCTTGATGCAAGATGATCCTTTGAAATTTTTGAACAGCTGATGCAGGAAATCTGGGACTGTCATCTTAGCCCCAACTCAGCTGACTCATGTATCCTTCTAGAAAAAAACAAACAAAGAACAGGCTAAAGTTGCAAAAGAACAGAAAGTTAATGAAAACTTTTAACGCCAGCAGTGCCCCCCTTAACTGCAGTTATAGCAAAATGAACAGAGCCTGTGCCCCGTCACCAATGACACAGCGTCACCTCAGAGCTGGGTGGCCTCTGACGGTGGCCAACCCCCCCAGCCTGCTGGGCTGCCCTTAGGGCGAAGTCAATTCCCACCCAACCTGGCTACGATAGAAATGCATTCGTAACTGCAAACTGCAGCTTTGCTCCTTAGATTAGTGGATCTTCCCTGTGAAATCACCACATTTTACAAAGCAGATGACTCATATCAAGAGCTTTCTTAAAGGCCACTGAGAAACATATCTGTGCTTAAAAAAAAGTCTGCCTTTTCATTAAGTGGTAGTTCAGAAACCTAATCATTGCCTGCTACTATCGTTTGCCCATCACAGATGGCAGGAGGCACATTTGGGACCATTAATAGCAGAAGCTGTCAGCAATTCCTGTAATGATATAACCACGCTGCCTCCTCTAAACAGAAAATAACAGGATTTGTGTAGCAAAAACTATTGCTCAGTGATAGGGACATCATAATCTGTCATCCCTGTTTGTTTTATTGCTGAGGGAGCTAATCAGGAAAGCGGCAGAGCTGTAAACTACTCCTGGCCACCAGTCGCCTTCTCAGCTGCAAACACCGCGCAAAGCCGGGGTTTGTTTTCCCTGGGACTGATCAGCCCTTCCAAAATATGTATAAGCTCCATCTCTGTGTTCAGTCAGTGGCGTTTTAAAGTCCTCACTAAGACAGTGGTCTTGTTCTGCTGTGTTGGCTCTGGGACATTGTAAGCTCAGCTTTGAATTATTTATTTTAACACCATTCTCAACCCTCCCAATTCACTTGCAAGACTCATACCTGGACTTTGACTCTTTCATGGCATGTCCTGTCTATAATCTGGACTCTTGGATTGTTCATGGATTTCTTAACTCCTTTCTGATTCTCCATCACGTGCCTGATGGTAATGGGGGAACCAGTTTGCTTAATACTTCCCTGACCACAGGCAGATCAGTGACACAAACATCTAAGGCCTTCAAGTATGTTCCCTTTTTATTGACGTGAATCATTGCCAAGGACACCCGTTTTCAGTGTCCTCTGGACCCTGAACCTCTACTTAGGTCCTCGGGAGTAGCAGAAAGTGAAGCTTCCCACCTTCAGCAAGTCAGAAAGCATTACACTTTCATCCCTGAACTTGTGTTTGCCTTGTTTCCCACTGGTGGGCAATACTTCAAATAGAGCTCCCTGCACACACCTAGGAAAAGGTATGAAAGGTCCTGGCAGGGAGGAGAACATCAATAACGAGGGATTGATTCTTATTTTATAGTTGAATCTGCTGGGTCTGTTTCACGTTGCTTCCTCTTAATTTATTTTTGTAGCGTGTTTGCTTTTCCTGTTGGCATATTTTCTTGATTCATATTCCTTAAAACTTTGCCGCTTCCCCTTTACGTTCACCTCCATTTTCTCTGTATTTGTCCTCTTTTATTTCCCCCTCTTATTTGTTTGCCTTAGTTCAATTCCCTGGGTTTCCCCGGGTTCCCCTCCCTTTGAGGCACCAGCCACTCGTGGCTGTGCTCAGACACCCTGTGGCCCCTGTGTGTCCGTCCCAGACATTTGTGGCACAGCCAGCTGTGTCGGGGACAGGGGCTGCCTTGACTGATCTGCCGGGGGACCCAGCGACGGGGATGGAGCTGTCCAAGTGCTAAGAGTCTTTACTTGCAGCACAGGTGACAGACTTAAGACAAGCCCAAAGGAGTGTGTCCTTGAAATTTAATAACATAAGAGGGAAAATATTCCACGCTTCACCAGCAGACCTGGTGCCACACAGTGAAGGCATTATGAAGCACTTTTTTTATATTTTATTTTGGGGTTTTTTAGCAACAGGAAAAGAGCTGGTTTATGAAAGTTGATTAAGAATGTGGTTTCCACACTGCTTCATTATAGAAAATCATGCTGATGGCTGGTGTACATTTTCTGGCATGTTATAACTTTTAAAGTGTGTTAATTTTCCCTGCTGGGGAAAATGTCGTTCAAGAAGACTGGGGGAGGAGGGAGGGGGCCTGACATCCTTATTATGCTGTCACATAAAGACTACTTCTTCAGACTCTTCAAGGTCTGTGTCTCTGGGAGAGTGACAGCCTAATAGGTTCTATTCTTAAATTCTAAGTATCCTTGATAGTGCACCAAGCAATTTATCTTTAAAATAAAAAGTGAAAAAAGTTCTGCTGATACGTACAGTGGCCTAAAGTCACTGGGAAACAGCTGAACAAAATTGATTTTCTCCTATCTTGCAAAAATATAAACAGAGTATTGACATGCTTGTCTCTGAGCACCTGTATCTTCACAGTATAGGACCAGATGTAATTACCGACTTACTATGAATTTCATTCCTATCACAGGATCTGGAGTTGGGAATATCATATGCTCCCGAGCCTGCAAGCAACTCTGCAGTATTTCCAGTGGGAATAATGACTTGATGACATGATCCATTGTGGCATGAAATAAGTTCGCAGTGTTGCTTGTACCTGGGTGGAGCACAAACAAGATTTAATAACATAGAAATAAATCAAATACAGAACATGTATTGATTCTCCTTCGGGTCTCTAAGATCAGAAATCTGGAGCTTAACAGTAGTGGGAACAGAGAGATGACTGTCAGGACTCAGTGATCTTGGTATTTTGCCTCTGATGCCATAATTTTTGAATCCTGACAGAGGTGAGAATGCAGTGAAGGATTCTAGGCATGTATTTCAAAGAGTAACAGATAAGCTGCATAAGTGTATAAGAAGGAAAAGCTTTGATAGTGCAGGGAATTTGCCTGAACAGTTCAGCCAGTCAGTGAATTACCTGTTTCTGATAAATTAATAACTCTTGCTTAAAAACATCCAGTTTGGCCCCAGACTGTGCAAACTCCTCGAGTTCAGCTACATACAAAGAGGATGAGAAAAACCTTGATTCTGTAAGCAAGTCGGGTGTGGTCACGACATTGCCTTAGCCTTGTTTTGTCTTGAAATCACAGGGTGGATGGGAGAGAAGTGGGAATGCTGCATTGTGAAGTGATGGCAAGAACATATGGCAATCCATTCACGGTTCATCTCAGGATATCATTGTGCTTACCCGGGAAGCTGTTGTTCCTAACTCCCTTCTAATTCTGCTTAGCTGGATACTAATCCATGGCATCTATTGGCAGAAATGCAGTTCCTCTTTCCCCTCCAGGAGTCTAAGGCAGCGGGGATTGTCCATTGTCTCTGGAGGCTCCCCAGCCCCCTTCAGGTGATTCCAGGTGACTGGCATTCTGGACCTCTCATCTTTCTTTCTCTCCCTGTGACACGTTCCAGCTATGTGAAGAGCTGTCTCTAGTTCGTCCTACTCCTGCAACCAAATGCTCTGTTTTGGCCAGGTGATGGCTGTGAACGCTGGCAGAACCAGAAGTTTCAGAGGACACTTGTCCACAGATATCTTCTGGGGTGACTTTTCCTCACATTGCCTTTCTCCTACATCCAGCCAGCACCTCCTGTTGGCTGCACCCTCCTCTGCAGCACTCTGTGCCTCACAGCTCCCTCTAATTGCTGTCCCATCTCATCTTAACCCATATAAGATGTTTGCTATAAACTACTCTTTCTCTTTTTCTTTTTTTCTTGCTTACTTGCTTAATTATTTTTTCTACATCCTTTGGTGTCAACAGTGTCCATAGCCATAATGTTGTGGGTCATCCACCAAAAAACAGCTCCCGGTTTCATCCAGGATGGGATTTCTCTCATCACATCCTGGCCACTCTTGTTTTTGCAGCCTAGCTCCCATGCAGCATCAACTCACTTAACCAAGGTTAATTTTTTTAAGATGGCCCGTATTTTGTTCTTTCACAAGTGAAATAACAAGTCCACATAAAGCCAGGTTATTCTGAGATGATTTCAGGTTTCTGTGCTTACCCTTGCTATAAAATCAGTGAGCTGAAGCTTAAGAAACAATCGTTAGTATACATGAACTAATCTCTACTCAGACTGGATTTCTTTTAATTATTGTCATATTTCAAACTTAGGCCAGGTTTTTGAATGATGAAAAATCAGCTCTCCAGACAAATCTGACTTTGAAATAGGGAAGCTTCTCTCTTTCCATCGGGTGGATTTGCAAGATACAGCTAATACCAATAAATAATATCAAGCCACTGGGGCCATAATCTATTTTCAGACCACCTAGAGCTTGCATCCTGAAGATGGCAAGAAGAGGACATTGTTTTACCTGAGACAGAGGTGAAGAACTTCAACTGAGCATGTGTTGATTGATAATACACTCGGAGAGGCAGTGAGTGCAATGCCCTCAACTAGGGAATTGTACTTCTCCATTGGCAAGCTTTTCATCTTTGCCATATATAATGATATTCATTTTCATTTAATAATTAATTCAAATACAGTACAAGTTACTAATGCAATTAAGATTGAGACACAGCTGTGCAGAAGACAAATAGGTGTATGAATTGCATATACAGGCAGTGGAGGATGCTAATAATTTGCAGTATGCCCGGGCCTTTCAGAGGAATTAAAGTCTTTCTCCACACGTCTAACTGAGGCAGCCGGAGCGATGGGAACTGATCCAGGTAGCAAAAAGAAAATTTCGAAGGGAGATGTTCTGAGAAACAAACTCAGGTTCTAATCCTGAATGTGCCATTGGCTTCTTCTGTTCATGCAGATCCAATACTCAACCATTTTCGCTGACTTAAGTATTTGAATTATTGATATTCAGGTACTAAGGGGAAATGTGATTTTAATTTTTAAGTAGAACGTCTCTTTTGCATCCAAAACAATGGAGTTCTCTGTGTGGGCTTCTTTTTTCTTTTTTTGCTGATTTCTTTAATTTAGAGAGGGATCCTACCCTCTGTCTAAAACTCTGGCCTTCAGGATTCCAGATTTCCTTCGAAGTGTCGGTGTGTCTCATACTGGCCAGAGACAGACACAGCAGCTTTGTGCTGTTGGGCTTGGTTACGGGGGCTGTTTCTTCCTCCTGCATCTCAGCTTCTAAATTCCACAGAAAAGGTTCCTGGAAAGCCTTTTTCAGTACTGCAGCTGCCCACAGCCACCTCAGCCCCACAGCCTGCAAGCGAAGGGAGGAATATCCGTGGCACAGTGGGTGCCGTGGTGGGCGCGCATGAGCCAGCCTGTTCCCAGTATCCAGCAGCTCCGTGGATTTCATTAGCAAATTAAATCCTGTTGCATTAAATAATTAAGGGGATTAACTGATGCTCTCCCCAGTTGTTCAGTCACCTCCACGTGAGTGTGTTCTAATAGAGCCCTGGATCTGTTGTATCTCTGGGATATGCAATGGCTTCATAGTTAATGCACTCCTGCCATAATTGCTTTTTAATACAGTGGATTAGGAGATTATCTTTAAATTAAACTGTATTTCCAACAATAAAAAGAAACACATGAATTATATGGTAATCAGTAGATTCCAAGAGTTAAATGATTTTCTCATACTCATTATTACTAGTCATGTCTTTTAGACTCAGATTTAATCAGTAATTTACCCATGATTTACGGTGATGCAAAACCAAATTGGTAAGAAACAAAATATTCCAGCAGTAGGGATAGAGCAACAGATAATATCAAATCATTTCTGGTCATTATCATCTGTCTGCTGGAATTCTTATCCTTGTTATCCCAGACGTACTAGCTCAGGAACAGCTGCAGGAAATACAGAAACTTCCCGAGGAAGCATCACTTGTGCAGTGGCATTGGGGCAGTTCTTGGTGCACCGGGGGCATGAACCAGAAATACAGCTGGGGCTGGATGGCACATCAGAACAGCTTTCAGCAGCAGCTGAGACTTTGGTGCCCTGAGTCCTTGTGAAAGCCTGAGTTGTGTTTGTGTAATGAGGATGGAGGTTGCTGCTTACACAGATGTGGTCTTGATGTTGGGATAAAACACGAGTGAACGGGTTGATACAATATAAGAAGCGTGTTCCCCCTCTCTCTTGCCTTCTTGGCTTATTGCTGACACTTGTCTACCTGTTAAGCCATCTGCAATGTCTGCTCCTGCTCACATTTCTGAATTTGCTGTAAGCCCCGTGAGAGGCTCTTTTCTCAACAGCCATTACCAAAAGCATGGAGAACATTAAAGAGCAGGTGCCTTTGCTGAAACAGAAGGAGCTCTGCTGAACAGCTTTCTGACTGAGGAAATTCGACATCCGTGGCTTCCATTGATCTTGTTTGAGTCTTCTGTGTTTTTGAAGAAAGAGTCAATAAGTTATTTGAGTTGTGGAACTTTAGGGTGTAAAACCTGCTGGGTCAATCAGGCAAATGAGACGCTGAAAGCTGAACAGGTGGAATGGAGGGGAAAAAAAAAACCAACAAAAGGAATGAGAAGGCTTTGTAGAAAGAAGTTTGAATTGGTGCAGTTGGGGAGCGGAGGCCGTCAAGGGGGCACGGTGAGAAGCTAAAGGTGATTCACTGGAGGTGTCAGGGAAGAAGCGGTGACACTGTGTGTATGTGGGGTGCTTGGTGGAAGGACCTGAAGCTGAAACTGAGTCTCTTGACCTGTTTATTGCTGAGAAAGAATAAGGAGTCTGGAGAAGACTCCATTACAAGCTCTTTGGATTATGAGAAGATTGAGGCAGACCAGAAGCATGGGTTGGAGAGAGTTTTCATGGTGAGTTTTCCCAAAGAATATTTCATCTGAGCTCTGCTTTCATCACAGTCTTTGATTTTACAAGCAGAAATGAGGACAAAGACACAAGCCCTTTAAAATCGAGCTCATTTGGGCCAGATTTCAGCGTTAGCAGTATTGGCATCTGCTACTGCATTTCTATCTGAAGTTAAAATCTTGGCCCTTGGCCTGTGAGCAGCAGTTTATGACCATCCTGGATACAGTTCAGAGCTATGCTAAGTGGTTCCATTTGAAAGACATTTTTCAATTACAGAAAAACAATTTTGGGAAGAGGTTCTGTTCAGAAGTACTTGTTGAAATTCCATTTATGCAGCCTGGTGTGGTTGTTTTGGTTGTGCTGCTAAAGCTCTTGCAAAACCTAAACCATTCCTGGCAAATGTGTTAGTACTGCATGAAGGAAATGGGGGGCTGAATCTGAATCAAACCTTTGGAGGCATATATATATATATATATATACAAATAAATATACAAATATACATATTTATATGGGACTCAGAGCTGGGATATGAAAGTGGAAGCTGGTTGTTCCTTTCAGTATTCCTGCAATCAGAACATCAATCCTGAGCATCTCAAACTTTTGAGAAAATCTAAAACCAGATGTGAGCCCCATTTAAAAACAAATGTAATTTAATGAAGCTACATCAATTTACAGCTTTAACTCAAAGGCAGCAGATTGGAAGACCCACTGTGGGAAGAAAGAATAGACACAACAGAAGTATTGTCTAATGAAAATGTCAGATTAATTTAATCAGGGAGGTTCTCCAAAGTTAATAACGAACATTAATGGTATTAGGGAATCATCCATTCACCTGGAGACTGCAGATGAAAGAGCTGTGCATCCACGGGAATAGAATCATGGGAGTACAAGGGCATATTTAAAGGAATAGTTCTCCCAGCGTGGAGGAACACAACCTAACCCACAGGTTCCTTGTACAGAGAATAAGATCCTGAGATTCTGCCCTAAGTTCATCCCTGGTTGTTTACCCAAGAAGAATGTTTGCAGGCATTGTGCATAAACAAAGAAGACAAAGGCTGAGGTTTCTTTGGTGAGAGGTGGCTGATAACCCTGTGCAGCCAGAGCTTCTTGGGCAGGCACTGGGCTTGTGCTGCCCAAAACACCGGGCACTGCAGGAGTAAGACTTGTGTCCCAACAGTGGAAATTGCACATTGTAATAGCTCAGGCTAATTCCTGTAATTCCTCATAGGACTATGTCAGTCCAGTATTAATATGCCACTTCCTAACTGAGAATAATACAGAAGGCATTTAAAATTTGCATGGAGGAATGGAATTTGTAAGTGGTTTTCCGTACTGTCATTTTTTGTCCCATCAGAATAGTCATTTAGGTGATTTAGTAATCCATGAGTTACAGGAGCCTGGTTGCATTGATATGCTGGTTAGAAAGCTAAATGACAAAGGTTTTCTTTAGAAATCTTCAAAAGAATATGTAAAGCACAAAAAAAAAAAAAAAAAAAAAAAAAAAAGAAAAAGAAAGAGTGCAAACCAATGGTTCAAGCTGGAAATGTGCCAGGAAAAGAGCAGGTTTTGTGTGGGGAAGGATGTGTGTTATCCTGATGGCATCCCTGAAGGATGGGGGGTGCCTGGAAACCATGGCTTGCAATGGGGCCACTTCAGGCACAGGTGAGAAAACGAAGAATAAGGAGTGTGGAGTAAAGAAGTGGACTGATGTGGAAGAGGGAGAGGATGGAGAGGAACCAGAACAGACTGAGAACAAATTTGCAGGCCAGTGTAGAGCTTCAGTACAAGGAGGAAATTATTGTTGCAGAAGGAAAAGAGCTATTAGGGCACAGTGTGTGTTGCCAAAGAAAGGGAGAACAGCGAGGTATTCACCAGCTCTTTTGAGTAAAACGGGGAGACAGGAAGGTTGCAGAAAATTACATATTTAGATATGAAAGATATGCATTGGGATTTGCATTCAATTCTTCTCAGATCTTACAAGCTAGAATTACCTCCTATCACTACAAGTTTGCCAAAATATAAAAGCAATGAGAAAAGATAATACAATGGTGGAGAAGGCTGCAGTCTTCCCTCTCTTGGAGACCATGACAGCCTAAATATTAGCTGGAGTCATCCAGCAAATGAAAGGTGGATGCCTCTGTTTGACAGGGTTGCTTTGGAAACCTGGATTTAAATGAAAATAATTTAAAGTACCCAATTTTATGCAGCCCTAGGGAAGGGATGGGTTGGACTTACAAAACCCTACGTCTGTAATTTTTGTGTGGAACTGGCTCTGTGAGTACAGGAAAGAGCAACTAACATCTCTAAGCAATCAGTAGTATTGCAAATGGCAAGTTCAAGGAAAAGGGACACAGTTCGGAGGACATTTTATATCTTAACCTAATACATGAGAAACTATTTGGGTCTGTTTTAATTTTGGAAACTGCTACACGTCATGGACTTAGGCTTGAAAGAGCAGCCAGTCTGCAGGGTGTGAGACAAACTCAGACAGACCTGACCTGTGCTGGCTTCTCAGGCAAGGGATGAATAACCCATAAAGAATTAAAAACATTTTTGGCTGTGAATAGAAGCAGCAATGTACCAGTCAGTCCAGGACAGCGAGTGAAAAACAATTCATATCTTTCAGACACTCGAAGCGCAGGAGTCAAGAGCGTTAACCCCGCTGAAAACCTTGGCAGGGAGCGCTTCGAGGAGCTGCCTCCGAGGCACCATAAATCTGCAGAGCCTCTAATGTGTCCCACAATTAGCCCTGTTGTTTATTTAACTATCACTTAGCTGCAGTATTACAAGGTATTTTGGGTATACCTGGAGCCATCAGAGCCACAGCAACTCAGGATTCCTTTTCAACACTCCGCAGCTACATCCCGTTACCGCACCACGGATTTTTATTGGATGCCATCCAGAGGTTCCGCATCAGTGTCAGCAGCCACAGCATTCCTTAGGGGAGCAGTCCCAGCCAGCCCACATTCCCTCTCACCGTTCAGCCTCCACCTGAGCAGAGGGGAGACCGCTTTGACTGTGGCAGGGCCGAGGTGCTGAGTTACCTCCTCTGGTTCAGCTGATGTGCACACCAGCCACATCTGCTGCTGACCTGCAGCAGGAACTGGGTGATTTTTAAGATCCCTTCCAACCCAAACCATTCCGTGATTATTTGTGATTTTTTAATAACGCCCAGAGGCTGCACAAGCTGTCGGAGTTCCCACCTGGTCAGACCAAGCAGTGATATGGACTTCTGAGGTCTGGGGAACTGAATTGAACTGAACTGTGCTGGCAGGGAGCAGGGCTGTTACTGGAACTGACCTCCAAACTTGTCCTTCCTCTGCCTCAGCCACAACTCTGCTGATTCTCCACTAATGCTCTTGCGGGGTGTTCATGGACTCGTGAATATAAAAGTTATTAGGTTCCTGCAGCAAATGTTCTTTGGCAATTAAAGCACTAAAGACCTAGTTTTTTGTTCTCCTCTCTGTGAAAAGAAACTCTTGGTGCATCAATACAGTCACTTAAAGCTACATAAACATCCACTTATGGTTTCTGGTGGCTTACCTGACTCATACCACCTTGCTTATCATGCTCTTTGTTCTCGGAATGGGGTTTCCCAAATCCATGGACCATGGGGCTTCTGTGGCACTGTGTGATCTATTTGGCTGTTAGTAGTAGCAGAGACTCCTCCATCTCAGGGGCAGCACCTTATCTGGGGGCTATAAAAGCTTTTCTAACAGCTCTTTTTATTTTTTTTTTTTTAATCCATGTGGAATGATAGAACAGGAGAGATTCAGAAATGCCAGTTGCAGGATAATTCTTGGTCCAGGAACTGGTTTGTTCACTGCCAGTGGAGGGCAACAGAGCAGGATTACAGATGTTCTCCTCCCTGTGAAGGGAGCACCGTGAACATTTCAAGGCCATGGACTGTTCTGGTCTGGTTTACTCTTGTTCTTCTTCTCTCAGTTTCATTTTAATAGTGAATCAAAGAAGTTTTGCATTACAGAAAACTCACTGCCCACTGAGCTCATCTGCTCCATGAGTACACCTAAAGACAAAAGGGTCCTTGCATAGAGAGGTTTATTTTAAGCAGCTGACTTTCACCTACGCCTATCACTGAGTAATTGTTACACCTACAACAGCTCCCCTCTCAAAAAAAAAAAAAAGGAAAAAAAGAAAAGTCACAGAAGAAACTTTAAAAAACACTATATAAGCTTTGTAAAACATAAAGGCTTCATTTTACAAACTGAGTTCCATGGGTAAGTGAGCCAGCTAACCTCCACGATAGATTTATGCCAGCAGCATTTTCTAGCATGGGACTGCAAGGGTATAAAAGTCAGGATTTCACAGTAGGATAAGGCTAATGATTAAAGTGTGTGTTGGTAGTCACAGTAACAGCCCCGAACAGGGAAGCAGCCGCCTTTCTCTTAGGTATTCTGACAGCCTGATATTAAAGACCTGCAAGTGTCAGAAGACGTAGGAAATCAACTGGCCTCTTTGACAGATTTTACAGCACAGTGTTCGTGCTGTCAAGGCAGTGAATATGACAACCCAAGGAATGACAGTAATAGGAATGTTTAGTTAAGGGAACAAGCTGAACAGAGATGCCACTGTTGACAATAACATGCTCGTGTTAGAGGCAGCCTCTTTGAGCTCTTACCTGGTGAAGATTTCATTAAGGCCAGTTTTCTACCTCTTTGGTTTGGTTTTGTTTTCAGTCTTCCTGTGTGTGTGTGTCTGTCTGTCTGTTTTTACAACCATGGTAAAATACTATTGAGTTGTAATGTGGAAGAAAGGTAAAAGTCATTCTGCAATGTTCTGTTTCACTGAAGTTATTGCCATAGTGTAGGCAACATCTGAAGGCCACATTGATTAGGATTAAAAACCCCTGATTTTTTTATCCTGACCAAAAAAAAAACCAACTTAAGAGTTGAGAGAGCTGATGTATGAGATTAAGGATGGCATTGAGCCTGTCTATTTGGCTACCTAAAAATGAGATAATTTCTTCAAGGTAGTCCTACAGTGAATGGAGAGTGGGGACCTGCAGGGCACATTTTATCCCACTCATCTCTTTCCTGACGCCACAGAAAATGCCCAGACAGCTACGATAGACAGGGCATGGCAAAGTCAGGGGGATAACCTCAGTCTAAGCTGGAGGAACATGCAGCACAAGCCAGGCCCAGCTTTCCCAGCCACCTCAGCAGGGCTGTAACCAGCCCCTCACCAGCCTCCCTCTCCAGGGAGCGTTGTGTACCGAAGGATTTGGCTTGACAAAAACCAGAGCCCGCATTACATTAGATCATCCTCTAAGCTTGAAATAATAATGATAGCAACAAATGAGCTTTAAGGACAAAACAGAAGTGTTTCCTGATCTTATTTGCCAGGAAAGATGGATGAGTGCAAAAAGCATTAGGAATCCATGGTGTTTACCCAGAGCTTCTGCTCTGGTCTGGGCTCGTAAGGACACCAAACCTCTCTTTCAGAGGTAAACCTGTCATGTTCAGAGGAAAAACACTTAAGCAGAACATTGTGAGGCAAAGCAAAATAAATATTATTTTCCCTCTAAAGTGCTTTTCCTCTGAAGTAGGACTTTTCATGACTGCTGCTTGAACTCTGACAGGAAGCTGAAGTTTGGCTTCCAGGTCTGCATGGGCAAACCCTTTTGTCTGTGTCCACCTCCGTCTCAGGCTTTGATCACCTGCAGTGGTTATTAGCTGTGGTGCAAGAACTGGCTCTGGGGGTCAAGAGATTTGTATGAAAGAGAAAGCGCTAATTACAGTCCATTTCAATAAGTTTAGAAATATAGTGGAGACGAGTCCATTATCTCAGAGTTAATAGGGTTACACAACGTTGACCATGCACACGATCTGCTTTGCTAACAAACACTACTGAAATTATGGATTGTTGCCACAGCATGAGAGTTGCACCAAATGATTAAGACTTGGGTTTAATAGAGGTCATTGCCTATGTAAGTCTGACTTTGGATGGTATTTAACTGCCTGGAGATGGATACAGGTGCCTAGTTCCACTTCCAGAAGCCCTGGCTCACACATCTGCCAGCAGTGCAGATTAGGGAATTGCCTTTGAAAATTTCTTGGAGGTGCCTGTTTTCAAGTTTTGTGTGGGATTTATCCTCACCCTGCCTCAGCTGGCCAAGAAGGAGCTGTGCAGGGTCCCTCTGTCAGCACTGAGCCCTTCTCCTGCCTCAGCCAGGCAGGGGAGCGCCCCAGGGAAGGGAGATTTCCTCACTGGGAGCTGCAGAAGGAGCCCAGGTGAACTCACTGCTCAGCTCAGGTTCTGCTGTGGGATGGCGAGGTTAGATGAGATGAATCCCACTCCCTGTCAAAAAGCGATTACACATCTGGTCATTCCTTCAGAGTTAATGGAAAGGATGATGCATATGCTGTCCAAGGGAAAAATAAATCATTGTTCACATCCTGGTCTCATCTTCTGTAACACAGGCATATCCATCTTATCGCTTGCAAAAGGAAGGAGGATCAGGGAGGCTTTAACTGAATGACTGCAGGCATCTGAAAGTAGGGAGTGGGAAAAGGAGAAGGAACAGAGTGTTCATAGAAAGGTTATCTTCTATTCTCTGAGTGCTTTTAAAACGGTGTTTCCATTAGTCAGAACTGTGTTCCTGCATACCTGGAATTTCTCTTCTCCTTAGACACTGCTCGACTTCACTGAATTCTTAAAAATGAGACATAGTGATGCCTAGAATACATACAGCTGCAGTCAAGGAGGAAGTTCAGAGCAAAGCATGTTTTTGCACCCAAATCTGTATTCAGGGACCTCACTTGTAGCAGAAACTAGAATAATTTTCAATTTGTGGTGACAGCCGTTTTGCTGCGACTTAATTTTTCTGACTTAACCCATCAGTAAGTTTTATTTTTCTTAATGAAAAGTTTTATTTAATGTAAGTGCGACTCTTGAAACACCCAAGAAAACAGCTAATGTGTTGTGGAGACAATAATACATGTCCTACAGACCTTGATGTGCTGCTTCCAATATAGAAGTTTAACAGAAGAGCAAAGCTTGTTCTTCAGGACAGGATTTTAATGTGAACCTTAACCGTGCTCTGGAGCACTTGCCATCACATAAAAATTCATTCAGAAAGTTTCTTTGCAATCACAGCTTCAGCTTGGCAACCTCTACAGGTAATTTTATGGTGATTTATTCCTTTTTGAGGAGCATCAGGTGATACCGATCTTTACTCTTTTACTCTGCTGCTTTCTTAAAATGTGACATTTTTGTCATGTTGTTGCCCCGGGCAGCACAAGCACAACCACAGCAACACCATTACTGATGTCACCTCGGGAGTTTCTCAGCCAACAAGTTACTGCTCTGCCGGGCTCCAGGCAGCTCCCCGGTGATGGAGTGTCACTCAACACCTTCCCTGTTAGTGGGGAGAGAAAAACCAAGTGCTGCCTTTGGGGATTTTCAATTTCAGAACAACTCGGTGGGACTGAGGTCCCACACTTTGTGGCAATCCAAGGATTTTTGCCACAATGTCTTGGTCCTCATTTGTTTTTTAACTCAAGGTAAATTCACTTGGAAACACAGACCTACATGTGTGCCCACATACAGAGCTTATAAGTAACACTGAAAGCTAGACAAATGCCTTCCTAGTACATGCACAGAAATATTCTTCTTTGGTAGCAATTTTCATTAAAAAAACACCCAGTCCTAGACAGAAGGTGTTTTCCCTTTATTCTCAGCATATTATTTTTAATATATTCTGAATATATTCAAGCATGCCTCATTAACACATCCAGAAAGGTTTTGACATCTTGAAGACTCTGCTCCAAAAGTTTCTGCTCTAATACTTTCTGCTTTGTTTTGAAGCTCTTTTAAAAATCAAAAAGGCTACCAAAAGGACAACTAAAATGTAATATAAACAAGCTCAAGTCCAGCTGAAAGGGAGCTTTACACTAATGGCCTGGGTCTAGAAATCCTTATAAAGGGGCTTTAAGTTCTTTTATATAAAGGATTTTCTCCTATCAGATAAATGCTTTCTTTGCTCTGAGTAACTTTCTGGTGGTTTCTTGCTTGAAAAAGGATTTGTTGAGTTCTGAGATCTCTTTAAGCTCCAGGAATAATGCCCCTTCAACTAGGTCACATTTTCCACATAGTAAGAAGTTAAGAGAAGCCCTTTTTTCCCATTGCCCAGACGTTCCTCTGCACCTTTACCCTTTTAAGGGAAATGCATAAGGCCACATCCTGCTGCACTCTCATTTATCATCCAGGCCAAATCTCTACGTGCAGATTTTTAAAGATGTGAATTGAATTTCTGTTAACACGCTGCCTGGGTAATTGGAGTTTTTCTGTGTTCCAGGGGAATCGCTTTCCACTTCTGTAAATGTCTATTGAATAATTTGTCTAAAAAACTTCTCTGCACTCACTTTTCTGTTCTTACCTTCCTCCAGGACTTGGGTCTAGGAAACCTGCACTCTGTGCCCCTGCTCAGCCTAAAAAGCTGCCTTTCTCTTTAAGGTCTGCCTGTTAGTGTAGTGCTAAAAGCCAAACAAAAGGGAGTTTGCTCATTACAGGAGCTTGTGCTTTAACTCATTATTGCAATAATGGGTATGTTGGAGATGCCCTGGTCCTGCCGTCATTTAAGCACATGATTGCACTGGACTGAGTGACTTCATACACATAAGCTGAGTCACGAGTTTAAGTGCCCACTCAGATGAGCTAATTTTTCCTAATATACTTCACCAAATCGATGTCTATTTAAAACTTCTAAAGTCACTAGGGAGAATGACAAAAGGCTTTTATTTTGGTATCAGTATATTAAACACCTGTGTCAGCAGATTCTTGGATCTCTTCTGCCTTTCCCAACTTGCCTTTTGGTCTCCATTACTGAGAGTATTTAATGAATTGCTGCAAGTAAATTACAACCTGCTCAGGATTGTTCTTCTACGCCCTCTCCCATGAAAGATGTAAATAAACAGAGTGTGAAGGCAAAGGGAGGAGGGGATCACCATTATTTCCAAGAGAAGAATATTTAGGAGGTTTTAGTCACATTTGAGAATAGAGAATTAAAAGCCATGTCTAAAAAGTGCGTTCCTAAGCGAAACATAGTGTATGAGAAATAGTTACCATATTAGTAAAGCAACTGGTGCTTTCCTCCTGTGTCTCAGGTGAGGGCCCCAGCCCACCCAGTTCACATTTCTCCATTAATGTAATCCATTAGGGTTGTGCAATTTATAACCTTATCATGAAGAGACATTCCTTTTAAAAAGGGAACAGGAAAGAGAGTATGTTTGATACAATTGCGTTGTAGAAGAAACTAGCAGCCTTTGGTAAGTAAGGTTCAAAAAAACCTCATAAAATATATTCAATTGGCTAAAACTTATGGGCCAAAACTAAGCTAAATTACATTCTGACTATTCTTGAAGAGAGTTTAAAAGTTCTGAGTAATGACAGCGGTTGAGTAATGTAAATCCTTAAAATATAAGTAGTTTCTTGATACTTCCCACTTTGGGGCATCTTTAGAAAAAAGACCCCACACAACAAAACCAGATGCTGCTCTACATTCATAGGAGAAATCAATGGATGGGATCAATATTCCCTCCACAGGTAATAAATGCTGAGAAGCATTTCTGTCTATCTAAATTGATCCTAGAGAATTCTTTAAATTGGTTCTGATGTGTATAAAAACCATTTTCCTATTGACCAAGGCTTTTTTTGCTTTCCTTCTTTGATATGTTGTTTCATCTCTGCCATCAGGAATGGGCTTGGCCTTCTCCACACGGTTATGATAAACAGAATTTCTCAAATCCATGCAAGGTTATATTTTTAATGAAACAAGGAATAACTGGGTTCGTCTTTGAAGATGAAAGCCTTGGCTACAGTTAGGCAGCACAAGTATTTTTTAAATTGGGAAAGTTACATCTGAATCATTTGCAAGGAAGTCTAAAGTAGCTGCTGTACTTTTATTAGCAGCAACTGTCCAACTCCTGCACCTCGACTAGTCCATTTGCTCTGGAAGTGAAAGCTGCTGGAACAGAGAGGAGAGGTTTTGATCTGTCACTGTCCTTGTTCTGCTCTCTGTGTGAGCAGAAGAGTTCCCACTGTTTGCTGAGTCTATGGAAAAATTACTTGGAGCTGGCAAATGGTGCCAGTTACCAGTATGGAACGTCTCAGCTACAGGCAGCTGTGGAGTTTGTGACTTTTGTTATTAAGATGCTAGACTACTCTAGAAACATTAAGTACTTCCCTGCTCAAACAGGAATTTTCAGAGTATTTGAACTGGAATGTTACATAATTGTAAATTAATTTGCCCTAGGAATAGTTTAAGTGCTTCCACATGCCTGCAAAGTGCCTGCCAGGGAGGAGTGGTGGTGGTTTGTTCCAAAGATGTCCAGCTCTTTCAACATGTAAAGCAGTACTTAGTGGGGTCTCGGCAAGGTCTCACTCAAAATTCATTGTGCAAAGAAGACAGCAATCATGGCTGTGATTTCTGCTAGGCCCTTATGAAATATAAATTGTCAAACTGTCTTTCGAGAAGTACAGGTTTTGTTCCCTCTACCCCCAGTAATTTGGAGTCATCAACCCAGCAAATTAATCTTGTCTAGTTCTGTCTTCTGAAGAAATGCAGTAACAAATTAGATTGCTTCAACACAGCAGCATTATTTTGAATTTACTCACCAGTTCAAATTAGGGATGGATTTCATACTGTGGTCACAGGAGTGGCTTTGCTTCGTTAGGGTTTACATGGCAGCATAGGTATGCAAACTTCCTTGCACGTGAGAACATGCGTGTTGCTTACTTACATCTAACACAACTGAGCCCCTCCCTTCCTTCCCTCCTTCCCTCCTTTCCGGATTTCCTGCTTTTGACGCTTTATGGTTATGGCCTTTTTCAAGCCCACAACTTTATGTGCATTTGGAAAATTTACAGGGACTGATTTCCATACAAGATAATTCATTTTAATTACCCCATTCTCCAAAGTGGGATCTATGTCTTAAAAAGGAAAACAAACAAACAAACAAAATACCAAATAAAAACCAAAAGCCAAACAACAACAAAACACAAAACAACTACAAAAACAGAACAAACAAAACCCCAAACAAACCCCCCTAAAATACTGGTTTTTCTTTTGAGGTGCTAAATGATTATTTTTAGGGTTCAGTTCTGGTCTCAAAACAATGTATGGATATGGTTTTAGTAGCAGGAATGTTCTTCTAGAAGAGCATGAGTGATTTTTACTGTTTTAAGTACAACAGCACTGCATTTGTAATCAATCAATGCCTAAACCCAAGAGTGTTGCCAGCCTGGAGAGGCAGCACCAGGAACAGAGCTGTTCCCTGTAGGACACCGGGGCTGGAAACCTACAGCAGCAGCTTCTGCAGTGCTGGGGAAGGGCAGGGAGCAGAAGTGCCCTGAATCCTCAGGCACAACTCAGTCTCGTCTGACGAGAAGGGTGGCTGTTCAGAGACTCCACGTCCCACACCTTGCTGCTCCTGGCAGCTTCTCCGGGTGCCTCACAGCTCCCACGTCAGAGAGGATTCAGAGGAGCATTTTCACAAAACCCCTATTTCACCATCACTTGGGTGCAGTTTGGGGCCTGGCTCAGCTCCAGATTTCTGTGGGTGCCCAGGGAGGGAAACAGCAGAGATACCGTGGGCTGACCGAAGCCTGAGGCTTGCACATGGAGGCAGCACCATCAGCCAAATACATTTTAGTGCACAAATAGGGTTTTTTCTGGGCTAAGCTGTCGTCCTTCTTAATGATCCCTTGCACAGAAGTTGTTTGTACCTTTTAATTGCCTTTGCTACCTTTCTTTACCTTTTCTAACTCACTGCATCCTTCTTGGAGCAAGTGACCAGATGGTCAGAGCTTATGCTATTCTAAGGACATAATAGGGGTACATCAGAAAAATTAGTACCTGTGTTCTAGCAACGGGCAACAGCAAATCAGCTGTAATTGGTACAGAGGCTGCTGCTGTAGGGTCTCTTTGTCGTGGCAATGTGCTTTGTCATCGCTCCTGTCTGCCAGGTGGAGGAAGGCTGAGCTCAGGACTGGCATGGGGCCAGCCAGACCAAAGCTTTGTTTTAGCTCCCTGTGCTGCCCATGTGGGAGATGCACCGGGCAGATCCAGCGTGGCTTCTCTGGAAGCCTCGTGGGCTGGAGATCCAGAGGCTGTGAGATCTGGAGGTCAGAAACTTTGAGGTTTTGCACCTTCTAAGCAGAAACTGTTCATTTCAATGTCAGTCAGCCTAACTGTTGAGCTCAGTGAGTTTGCATAGACCAGCCCCACCTGGCAGTTGGGTCAAAAGTATGAAGAAAAATTTATCTTCCGGCTTTTATCTTCCTCCGAGTGTTATACCACAGTGCCTTTGTTAGTGACAAGTAAGTATCCTTCATTAAAAAAGAGCTTTGCATGACAATTATGTAGTAGTTTTTGTTTGCTTTCCTAATTGGAGAACATTTTGAAAGAGCAATAAAACACAATTTGTTCCCTCTTTCCAAAGGAAACATCTCCTTGTGGAAGGAAGGAGTAAATTTACATGATAATGAGCAAATTGTTATGAGCCCGTAGATCAGTGTTGACATAAAGGGTGACGGAAATGAGATGTTCTCATTTTGTGCATTCCCCTCCCATTTTCCATGCATTTGCCTGTGCATCCTGCTGCTACATAAGCAAGGAATTGGCAGTGCTCGTGGTCAACAATAGTGACACATCACAGCTGAGGGAACAAAAATTCATATGAAACGAGCCATTCTTCACCAGGGCTGCCTTGTGCATCTCAACCCTTTCCCCAGCGAGTGGTCGTGGAGGCACATGCAGGTTACTACTGCACCTTCTAGCCAGTTGTTTTTTACTGTCTCTGTTTTCCTACTGGTTTTGTCCTTTCCCACTACTGCCAGAATACTGGTGGGGTGAGAGTGCTACTGTTTGGCTTCAGGCATATGACTTACCAAGAAAGAGTTCAGAAAACCACAGGGTCGGGGTCTGCTCCTGCCCTGCTGCCAACCTGGAGGTGAATGAGAAGCTGAAGCTGTTGTCTGTTGTCACTCTGCCCTTCTCTGGAAGGGAACCACAGCTGCCCAAATCTCTTCTCCTTCCTGTCCTTCTCTTTTTTTAACAAGTGGGTTCATTACTGGGTTTGAGCAGCTGAAAGTGACATTAACCCCCAGCCCAGCTGTTGCGGTGTCAGGGCTCCAGGAGAAATGGCATTTGTTTGGCTCCTAGAGAAGTCATCCAGCGATTGCCTGGAGAGTCTGGCTGCAAGCAAAATCCATATGCAATGCTTCTGTCAGCAAAGACTTGCTGGAGGAGAGTTTATAATAAATATTCACATCTGCTGCTTTGGACACTCTAATCCATCCTACAGATCTTTGCTGTGTCAGGCTTTGTTCTAGATGAAGAAGCCGGGTAGTTACAACGGTTTGCAAATTGGCCATATTTATCATGGTTAACTTGACTTCCTCGTTCCCGTTCTTGCACAAATATCCATGACCACACTAAACATAACTTGTGGTTAAATAATCTTGGTGCATTTGAAAGGTGCTGTAGGCTACATGTTTCCTTTGATAAATGGAGAAATGAAGCCACCAGATCTTCATGGGCAGGGCGGAGAACATCATTGTTATGACTTAGTTTGAACAGAGGGGCAGTATATTCTCTGGATAAACTATCCAGCACATAGGCACACCCAAGGCCCTGTGGCTCACACCGTGTTAAAACTGGGACAGATTCCTCCATGCTCACTTCTCTTGGGCCGTATGTTCCCATTGGCTCCTTGGTGAATAACCTGAGTGACCGAAAATAGCAAAATATCCCCTGCTTTTCATAATCTTCCCCAAAACGATGACCTCAGTGCCAGATTGGCTTTGTCAGTGTCAATATTAATTATTCTTCTGCAGGTGATGTCTTTGCTTCCAGAGAGAAAATCTCGATACATAAAAAGAGCTGTGAGCATTTGGAGGGAATATTGAACTTGCTGCTAATAGAAAAAGGTGTTTGACCAAGATCACAACTGACAATACAGTGATCCCATTGTTGGTAGGGCCACATCAGCTTTGAAATGAATTATTGATCCCCCCCTCTTTGTACATGAAACTCATGATTATTATAGTTAATTTTTAAAGGAGAGAATCTTTGTCTGGGGGCTGGGTAAGTATGAGGTGCTTCAAACATATCACTTACTAGCTGTTACCTCTGCTTTTATTTAAGCACAAAGATAATAAGCTTATAAACACATTCTGCTTCCTTAAGAGTGATGAAAACTGAGTTAATAAATGTGCTAATAACCTGTGTTAATTAACACATGGAAACTGGGAACTCTTTAGAACCTTTTTTACATTTTATTTTTTCTACCATTAGACCCAATTCTATACTAAGAATTTAACTATCATTGCGTTATTCTATGAAGATATAAGGGAGCAAGACCCTTAGTTCAGTTAGGGCCTGACCTCCTGGAGATTGAGCTGAAAACTCACATTTTCATGTCTTAGAGCAGAACAAGAAAAGCAGCCTTAAAAGCATGGCTGGTGTTGATACCTCCGGGTACCACGAAGAGCATCCCCTTCCCTGGTGCTCAACCTGCGTGTCAGAGTCTGGCCCCGAACAGCCGTATCCACATATAAGTAAAACAGCTCAGTCCCCACGAGAACCCCCTCCTGCCGTCACCGATCGGCCCAATTCCCGTTAATTCCCCCCCGGAAGGCAGGAGCGCGCCCCGCGGCGATGTGACGTGCTGTGTTGTGCTGTGCCCGCAGGTGTGACGGCGGCGCTGGGCAGCGCGGACGGCTCGGTGCGGCTGCTGCGGCGGGACGCGGCCGGGCTGCGGGCGCTGCGCGGCCCCG
>VWZF01000447.1:145987-172145 GCA_013396755.1 Sclerurus mexicanus | reverse complement strand
TTTTTTTTTTTTCCCCCCCTCCCCCCCCCCCCCCAAGTACTGTAGGAGAGTCAGGCAATGGAAGAGCACTTCTAGGTGTGCATGGGAGAGGAAAAAGGAGCACTTGTGAACTATGATTTTATAAATGCTACAGGAAGGACAGGACCTGAAGATTCAGGAAACTGCTGTTCTGAAGTCTTGACTTCATAAGGCACCCAAGCATTTTTCTGTTTACTTCAACAGAGTAAAGATTTTACCTGCTCTCTGCACAGGTGAAATTCTGAGCAGTTCCTGGGTTTTGCAGGCTCTGAGCTCTGCTCTTCTCTCATCCTGTTGAATTTATAATGTCTGCAAACTTTCTCACGTCCACTGCACACACACTGAAGTCAAAGAGGAGAGGCTTTCTCCAGTGATTCTGACTCAAACCCAGGCTGCTTTCAGTGGGAACAGAGGCACCGTTTCATGTGGTCTCAGAACCCTTTCACCCATTTGATTTACTTTTGCTCATACGTAGGTTCCAAATCGTCATCTATAGAAGTGCTTGTCAGTGCTTAGTTTCAGCTGAAATTAGCCTCTATTTAAAAATCTTTTGCAAGTGTGTGTCTGTGTGTGTGTGCCAGGACTGACTCATCTGGTAGGGATTTCAGCTGCCTGATCTTTCACCAATTAGGATTAATTTTTATCTCTTGGAATTTTTTTTTTCACTTAAGGATATCAAAATCTATGAGAAGTTCCCTCTTAGAAGAATTTTACTGTGTTGTTTCTAGATTTTTGCTTAGGTTTAGGGTGAGAAATCCAAATGTAATTTAATCTTTTTTCTTCTTACCACTGGCAGTAGCTGCAATGCTCTCAGGGTAAAAGACTTGTTATAAAGGCCCATTTCTTGAATGTTTAGCTTTCTTCTAGTGAACAGATCTTGTGTATCTGATTTTTTGAGTCATAGCAATCATAAGCACAAAATACAAACATGACAACAAGCCATCCAGCTTAGACAGCTGTCCAAATGTTTGTGCTCGTGCCCCTCAATCGTTAACACATAACAACTGGAATGCTAAACTGAAGTTCAGTTGTAAATCTAAACCCATTAGGAGTTTTTCTTGTGTCTTTTTGTAAAATCTTGTGTGCTTGACAGATGGTTTAGTAACCCCATATAGCATGCTCATAGCTTTGTTATGGGTCCTGGAAGATCTTGGTGGGTTTGGGGCCCCAGCTGTCCATACACAGCCTGCCTCATCCCTTAGTTTGAGTGGGACTTATCCCCAGCGGAGGCTGAGGCTGCGGATCCATCTGGAAACCTCTGCAGAAACGATCAGCACAGTCCCTCTGAAGTTAGTTAAGATCTGACTCAAATATATCTAATATATGCATTGCTACCCAGTGGTCAGGATTTTGGTACGTGTGGAGCAGGAGGGAGGGTAGGTCTGGTGGGTTTTATTTGGATACGTCTCTCTCTTTCCCATCTTGTTTTCCACTTCTCTGTCAGCCCTAAATCTGCTCTCTGGGGTCTCCTCTGGCCCCTCTCAGAGGGAGCACAGGCAGTGTGGTGGCTGCGGGGAGGGTGTGAAGGATGCTGCAAGTCTCAGGCTGTCTCAGTTTTCTCACATCTGGTTGGTTCTCTTGGGGTCACTTGGCAGCTCATTTTTATTCCCACACACCATCCTTGTTTTGATTTCAGTCCCGGAGGTAAAGGTCTGAGTCCCAAGTTCTCTGTGCTCGCCTGTAGGAGCAGAGATCTTTCAGGGAGGTTGTTAACACTCCCCTTTCTTCCCAGAGAGAGAAAACCAGCAAATAACAGCTCAGAGAGTGGTCTTGGTTATTGTAAGGACACGTGGTTGTGTTCTAAATGAACGCTCCCAGACAGCAGCTGATGTAAACTTGAGGAGACAGTGTTCTGCCAGCGTGATGGATGTTCATTGGCAGCTGACGGAGCAGTCGTGCAAATGTCAGTGAGACAACAGTTTCCCTAAGTGCTGATTAGTTTTTCCTCTCTTGCATAACTTACTGGCAGACAAGCACCCGCCTACCCACCCTGGAGACATGGAATCACGGCGTGGGTAAGGGTGTATTTGTAGCCACAATTGGGAGCCCTTGGAAGAGGGTTGTCACTTTGGAAGGTCCATAATCAGTGTGGAGCTTCCTAGATCTCTCACCACCCAACAGAGGCATACCCAGAATAACCTTCTGTGACATTTATGGATATGCAGCGGAACAGTAGCGCTGGGAGATGAATGGCCAGTTCACAAGAGGTTGTCAAGGTGACATCTTGAAATGTTCTCTTAATTTTAGACCAACAGGCAGGAACTACTCCCTGCCCGTGCAGAAGGGCGAGTCCCAGTGACATGGGTTTTGTTGGCATGGTGTCATCCTCCAAGGCAATGGCAAGAATTTCCTGAGCACAGGCATTAAAATATCTGGGTTTGCCTGGCAGGACATTGGGTGAGTTATCCTTTGGGTGGGAACACAAGAGGTTTTGGTGTCACAACTTGGCCTTCCTGATAATAGTCAGGTCCGGAGAGCAGCTTCAACCTGTGAACTGGAGCTTGGAAAACCCTCTGAACCTGAAGGGCAGTTTTTGGGTGCTCTTCAGTGGCTGCCCTGCTTTCTTCCAAGAGTTGCCATTTCTTCCAGCCATTGACTCTGCCAAAGCTTAGTCTCTGCTGCTGCCTTTCATCCACTCACCTCCTTGTCCTCTTCCCTTCCACCTTCACTGCTCCCAAACCTACCCTCAATCAAAAGGTCCCTGGATGGTGCCCAAATGTGTGTCCCTTGCATCAAGTACAGGTGTGGAGGGATGGGAGAGCATCCCTTGTCCATAGGCAGCCCTTCAGACTGGGGGGAAAAAAACCCCCTGAAAAAACAGGAAAGGGGAAATTTTTGCTTCTAGGGCATAATCTTCACTGACTTGAAAAGAGCCAGGATTCACTGCTAGAGTTGCACTTTATTTTTCTTTCCCTTGTTTCCTGTCAGTATATCTTAAGTTCATTGCTTTGTTTTGTCCACAAATCACCTGTAATCCTTCAGCGAGAGCTCCTGTATCTTGCTGACTTTATGTCTTCTTGAGCAGTGCTTTGCACAGTAGGGATCACAGTTCTAGCATGGATCTTCAGGGTGCAATCAGAATCCAAAATAAATGAGGGACTGTATCAGCATAGCATTATCATATACTAATCCTCAGCTCATCTTGGAAACCTTTGCTTCAGAACAGTGGCACCTCCTTCTGCTTTGTTATTGCTCTTTAAAAATGTTTTATTAATGCAATTATCTGAATATAACTTAACAAAGTAAGACCTCTCATCAAAAGGCACATGCAGGCATGTGTGCAGCACCCACCCCAGCTCCTCACAGCCCTGGCGTGCAGTGTGTCCATCCTGACGAGGCAGAAAACGAGGCAACAAAACCAAGAAGTGATTCCCCCTTCCCAGAACAGTGCCAGAAATAGAAACTAAGTGGTGCCAATTACAGCCTTGCTCAGACCACCCATTACCCAGGCTGGGATGCAAACTTACCAAATAGGAATGGAACATTTGGGATGTTCTGGAGCATTCCTGATGGGGCAATGCTGTCAGGTGAAAAACAAGTGTGTTGCAGCCCTGGTTGAGAGGGAAGGTGAGGGCAGAAGTGTGTAACCCTCCAGTGCCTGGGGTGCTGCAGTGGGCTGCTCTCAGGGTCCCACAGCCCTGCCCAGGTGTGCTGGACTGTCCAGCTGCAGGTTGGGACCACAGATGTTGTGATTTGTATCCGTGTGACAGCACAACACCTTCAGTCTGAGGAGCTTCCTTAGGCCACTAGGAAAACATCGTGGAGAGGAAAAGAAGGCTCTTTACTGAGTGTTCCGTTTCCTGGTGAATCTTGGAAAGCACCCAAGTCATGGCAAGCTGATCATTGCAAGAACAGCATTGTTGAAACATTTTGGTAGTGTGCTAAACCAGTCCTCCAAATCACTGGTAGCTTGTAGATCTTTGCTCACGAAGTCCACACAAGCCACCATCGGGCCCCCATTTTAATATTGGCGTTTTCCTCCCCAAGGGAGGAAGTTGTGTGCAGAAGGTTGGGTTTTTTCCTACTATGACTCAAACAATTGGGACATTTTTTTTTCCCTTCTTCTTCTTGTGTGTTCTGCAATTTCATGTACAGCTAGAAAATCATAATACAAAAGGAATTTCAATAACATTCCTGTGCTTTAATAAAAGGAGCCATGAACAATGCCAGCTCTGAAGATAGCATACAGCCATTGAAATCAGACAGGGGAAACAGAACATCAGTCAGATAGAAAAGTATGATTTATTATCTCCCTCCTGGCAAAATTACAGTGACAATGTCTATGCAAAGGAATCTAAAATTACTGACTTACTGTATTTCTGTCATAATTTGTATCAAGGAAACATACTAAAATAGATAGGCCTGTCACATACTGATCTATAGTGATACCTATTTTTAAAATTATGTTATATACTTAGCTACTGATTCTGTAACATATATATTACATTATGCACAAATATATTATTACAATAGGTGAAAGAAGATGGGCTTTGTTCAGAATTTGGCTAAAAAATAAAAAAACATCCATGCAGTTGTCTTGCCCCGATCACAGCACTACCTGGAGGCCCCAGAAGCTCAGAGCTCAGTGCTGTGCTACACAGGCTTTCTCAGAGCTCCCCATTGAAAGAGATGAGACCCAAAGGATTCAAACCCAGCAGGATTTAAGCACAGGCCCCTGTTTCATTTGCTGTGCAGCAGCGCAGTGCAGAGTTGGGCCTGTACGTGCAAGCCCAAGGGATTGGTATTTTTCCAGTAAATACGACACAGGAATTAAAGTGTGCCCAGCGTTTGTACTGCCAGAGCTGTGGCTGGGCTTTCAGTTGTTCACTCCAGGAAATAGCCCCTTAGCTCTGGTTGCTTCCAGAACTGGGGTCTGTCCAGAGAGCTGCTGAAAGGGGGGATATCTCTGCACAGCCAGAGGAGGAGCGCTGGCTCTTCCTCCCCTCCCTCCCTCGCTGCTGTGTCCATAGTGTTAAGAGAATGGGATGTGTGGTACACACAGTCACTACCAGCCCCTTCCAGGAGTGGTAAAGTCAGGTCCAAGCCCTTATTATTGTGCCAGACAGTGCTCAGTGGAGAGAAGGGCTCATCCTTTGGTTCTCCCAAGCTGTGTTCATCTCTGCCACCCCAGGTGTTTCTGTAGGGCTGGTGAGTGTGAGGTCCTCAGATCATCAGCTGATGAAGAAGGATGTCATCCTTAGAAACATTCACAGCTCATTGATGAGAAGTGTTACAGGAAACTCTTTCCTACCAGAGCGAGGGAAGGTGCAGGTGTGTGTTTGTTGCCACTGGAACATGCTTTATGCAGAATTGCATTAGTTAAAAATAATGCTCAATTAGCTAATTATTCTAGTTATTGTTTTAAAGACTATAATTAGAAGTCATGTAGTGACAATGCTTGGTCTAGTTGCAAGGTGAAAATACATGTGGTGTTCGGCTTCCTTACCCTGTTCTGTGCAACAGGTCAGGGGGAATTCTCTGGAACTTCCAGTAAAGTCAGTCTGTTTGGAGGAGGGTTTGAAGCAGCTCCTCAAAGCAGGGAATGTCTCAATCTGTTAACTGTGGTCCTCCCAATCATCAAAACCTTTCTGACTGAGGGTTAGCCCAGGGTGCTCCCTGTGTTAACAGAGCCCAGTGTATTCTCTCATCATAGATAACCCATTCAAGCCTGTTTCCATTTCACATTCTTCCCAGCTTGTGCTCATAACCAAGTGTGATAACATCCCCTGACGGACTGAAACCTCCCATACCCTGCTGGCTTCTCTCCTAAGGGTTTGGACATTGGCCACTGCATACAAGGGGCAGACAGGAGAATTTGTAAAATGCCTTCTCCACAGTGGCAGCTGGTAAAGAGCTGCAGGTTCTCCACTGCTGTGAGCTGCTGCAGCTCCGTGGATCGCACATGGGCTGCTGGGGTGTTACACTGGTGTAAAGTTCCGTACCAGGTAGATAATCAATCCTCTGTGGAGTTTGCATGATGCTGACCGGAGATAAGGATTTGCCCAAGGGAGCTCCCATGAAGCCTAATCCACCCTGCCAGCTGCCAGAAAGTAAAGAGTAAGGCTAGGCTGTCAAAAAGGGACAGGGAGTGGAGAATGAGAGAGAAAAAGCAACCAGGAACAGATCTCTGTCTGACATCATGTGTTTGCCCCCTCACGCCTCTCGGTGCAGGGAAAATGGGGCTGCTGTCAAAGCCCAGGAGCAAAGGGAACCACAACCACAGCAAACCCCAGCAGACATTTGATGCTCAACCCACTGGTACAGCCCCCACCCACTGCTTGGCAGGACAGGGCTTTGAAGCAGGGCCTGGAGACAGAGAAGGAGGTGGAGATGTGTGTGTAGGTGCAGTCTTGGCCACTGAGCACCCTTGGCCTCCTGTACCCTCAGCAGTAGGAAGGAAAAAAGCAAGTCAGCTCCTAACAGCTCCTTGGACATAGACTCAGGATCAGTCCTAGGAGGAGAAAAAGCTGACAGAGTGTGTTGATGGAGATCTGTAATGGGCTCTTGTTTCCAGCTCCAGTGCTGGAGGGAGCCCTGAGCTCACAGCACTGAGCAAGAGCAAAGCATTTGGGAAGGGTCTGCTCCCTCAAGGGGAAGGGGGGATCATACTGGGGTGCTGTAGTACCAGGGGGAGGGACCAGCTTTCCTTAGGGCACAAGAGGCAAAGCTGTGTGAAACGCCAAGTCTGAGGCTGACAGAGCACTGCAGTCTGCAGTGTGGGGCAGGAGGAGCTCCCACCTGCCTGTGGTTGCTGCAGCTCAGCCAGGAGTCACCCACCAGTCCATCACTGTGATGGTTTCCAGCTGCCTGAGCTGTTTGGGACATGGAGCTTCTCTTCAGGCAAAGCAGGCTGACTCAAGGATTGCATTCAGTTGGGTGAACAGCCATCATCAGGATGTCTCCTGAGTAAAAGAGTCCCAACTCAGCACTGGTGTAGATCTGCCAGACCAGTACTGTGGCTGTGGAAGGTGCATCTGATGATCCAGACAGGAAACTGCAGGAGAAGGAACAGGACCAAGGTCCAAATCTCCTCCATGGTCATGGCTGGTTGTATTACACCTACCTCCTTAATGCAAATTCAGTCTTTTATCAGTACACAGAGCTGATCCTGCCACCTCCTCCCATCTTCCAGCGTGAACAAAGGAGGAAACAGCAGATTGGGGTATAGGGCAAACACATGTGAAAGGGACCAGCTTTCTGACCAGGTCCTTAGTTTGTTTTCCCTGCTCCAGGAAGCTTTCTCCTAGACATGGCTCCTTCATTGCAAGAGCCGACTGGGAGGGAATGGAGAGCAGGATGCTGCCAGCTGGGCTAACGTTCCCTGTTGACATTAAGAGGGCCTTAACAAATGTGAAGCACACACAGACATTTTGTCTGTGTCCAAACAGGGCTGTGCATCGCACTTTGGAGCCACAGTCCCATCTGTTATATCCATAACCTTTCAGAAGGGGTCCTCTTCCCTGTGCACTGGGCATGTCTGAGCTGAGAAACTATTGTAATAAAGTCATAAAAATTATCACCAAAGTAATAGAGAACTCCAGTCCCCTTAGCCCCAGGGTAGGTGAGGTGCAACTATTGTAAGGACTAAAATGAGACATATATCAAAGCAAAGAGTGCGTTCTTACGGAAGAAGTGCAAGGTCATGTTTTTACAGAAAGCTTTGCTGCTGCTCTCAGGAGAGAAAAGCAACCACGGGACTGCAGATACATGGCTCCTGTGGAAAAAGGGCCAGGATTCTGCTCAAGGTTGTCTCCCTCTCATCAACTAATGGGGGAGACACTCTTCACATCCAGTCATGGTTGTTCCAGGAGCCTTTCAAACTCATCAAATTGTGTGGCACAGACCAAACCTGTGAGTACAAAGCTCCTAGTGCTGTCCCAGTCCTGACTCATCCAGTGTGGGCCCAGGATACCCACAGTGAGGCACATCTTCTGTGCTGCTCTCCTTCATCTGGCTTACTGATCTGTATAGCTCCCCACAGAAAAGGACGGCCAGGATGGTGCTGTGTCCTGGTATGGATAGGCATGGGCTGGGGGTAAGGGAAAGAGAGGAATACATGACTTGTGGGGTAGATTACAGCACCTTTATGCCTTTCCATCTCCAGAATCCAAGCCTGGTTACCAGAATGCTGGAAAGGCTCAGAGCTGTGAACAGACAAGCAGGAGTTATAGGAGAAACTGAAATGGAAGTCTGGTTGGAGGCTGCTGTAGGCTAAGGAAATAGGCAAGTTATGTTCACCCTCCTTGTGATGGGGCTGCTTTGAGTATAGGATGGAGTCACCATTTACAGAAAATGTTTTCAGTAATGCATTTGTGTGCCTCGTGTCCTTTCTGTTGAGGAAATTTGTCATTTCGTTTCAGTCTTACATCAGTGATATTTCCGTGTGTGTGTTGGGGGCTCCCTTAGGAAAACAGGATCCCAGCATCTGCTTCTGCTGCTTCTTGGAAGTCAGCAACTTGGTTTAGCCAACCTGCAGTACGGTGGAAGCATTTTTCAATTTTTGGATGGCACAGTTCATTTGCATTGCTAGTGCTCCATATAAGTAGGATACAGCTCCAATTTTTTCACTGCAGATAAATTATCTAATGACTTAGTAGTTTTTTCCTGTTGCAAAGTCATTTGCAACCTGATTGTGTTTTCAGTGATTGTACTCATCTGTAATCACTCAACAGATTGTTTGAGCAACTTCCCACCTTTGGACAATCCGAGTGGTTATGGTTTCTGTAGTGTCATTGATACTGTGTCTCCACTTGCTGGATGGATTATTTTTATTTTATTAAGTAAGCGACAAAAATGAGTGGCATTTTTGCTGCTGACAGTAAAAGCAAAGTGAGCAGCCCGAAAGAGAAGAGAGGAGATTTCAGGCTCACCTTCGGGTGGTTCACAAGCTCGTTCTCCGTGAGTTTGGCACCTGCAAAATTTCTCAGCTCAAAGCTTTCTCTGAATTTTCCTGCAATCTCCTGCTAATCTGCCTGAGATCACAGGCAATTTCAATAACAATGAAAATTATTCTAATTTCAACTCCAGGAGAATCTCTGATGAATGCTATCCCAGTTCCTTTTTTATTCCTCTCCCCTGGTTTATGACTTCCCACCCCAGCCATAATGCAGAAGATGTTTTTTTCTCTGAATTTATTCATCAGGTCCTTTTAGACTTTCTTCCCTTTCTTGCTTCCTGCCAATAAATTCACCACCTGAAACTATAGCTACAGAAATAATTTCCATCAGAAATCAGCATTGTCCTTAGCATCATTAAAAGTTACAGCTGCTCTTAAGTTGTAAGTGGCCAATTTGACAGACCTTGCTTTCCATCACTCTGCTTTTCCTGCTGTTTTGTCTGCATTGAGCAGGATGCCACCAGTCCAGCCTGTCTGAGGGGAGAGGCTGGAAGGGATTGTCTGTATGAGTCTCTTGGAAACTAAAAGATGGAGAGATTGACAGCAGCCATGGTTTTCAGCACTCACAGGGGATGGGACACATCCAGATGTATGCAGGAGATGCGTGTGGATACAGCTTGTGGATTTGAATCTGTGGCAGGGTCTGCAGAAGTGCCAGGTTAGATCCATTGCATTCCAACCTACCTTGGCATCAGTAGAAATGGAGAGGATGGCATCTCCTGTTTAAGGGGTTGGCACTTCTTTTTCTAACATGTTCTCAAAGGAAGAGAAAGCATTGCAACTCCATATTCAGTAAAACTACCATGAAAAACAATTTTTCCCTTTGCAATACCGCCTAGAAAAGGCATATCCTTACACACCATTTCCTTTTTGGTGTTTAAAGGAGGGGGGAGCTAATGTGCCTGAGTCAGGTTCACAGTGATACCAGGAGTCCTGGCATCACCTCTGCCTTTGTTCTGATGTGTTGGATCCTTGTGTTTCCCTGGGGCTCAGAAAAAAAAGCCCACTGCCTTAATTTCGTGGTTATACACCACTTCAAATTCCAGTCAACCGAGGAGAATTCTCCAGTCATTCTGGACGTGTTGTAAAATCATCTGTTTGACTGTGGAAAGCATCACAGGCCCCAATAGCAGGTATAGTCAATTCAGTGGAAATACTTAGATTGTCTTCTCCTAACTTGAAGAGCCCCGGCATGATGATCAGTAGGTCCTTTGTAACATGGTTAGATGGTTGTAAACACTTACTATTTCATTTCCCAAAAGAAATGTTAAGCATTCATGACTCCTGAAGTTTGTGTTGCTCTGTAGCTGTTTGGCAGTAGCAGTGTATAATTGATGAAGGGGTGTTGTATGTCAGACAGCACGAGGACGTGGTTCTTTATGTGCCGCTTCGTGGGACCTTCTCAATGAGGCACAGTCTTCCAGTATGGGGTTATGGGACGTTCTTGTACAAAACCCCTCTTCCAGCTCAGCTGGAGAGTTTAGGAAGGAAGGGGAAGAGAGCAGCCCAACAAATCCTGGTAACTGGATCTCAGAACAGGTGACTTTCAATGGCAAGGATTTGCCATAGCTTTGAGCAGCCTTTATGCTGACTCCAGCAAAGACGTAAATCATCTTCCATGAGGCTGAAATCCCAGGTACAAATCAAACACCAGGCAACTGAAGGTCTTCCCTGGAAAAAGTGGTGAGAGGTCCAAAGCGTTAGGAAGTGTCTGTGCTAAACATGCCTGGAGGAGCTGGTATCTACATCCATAGAGTGGGAAGTCTCAAGGAGCAAGGTCTCTGTGCAGTCTGCTTTAATGAGAGAAGATCCACTGGCTCTTGAAATACTTAGGTGACAAGTGACACGTTGATTTTGGGAGGCTGTTGGGACAATGAGCAGCATTTTCCCAGCTCCTGGAGGGTCATGAGCCTCAAACCCTGAGTCTGAGTGAAGCCAGCTGGAAATCACAGCTCATCACAGGAGACTGGAGCCTTAAAACTTGGTCTGAGGTCTCTTGTGAGCTGGGTGACAAGCCTGCATGCAGAGCTAAGATGAGTGCACTTGGAAACCACAGTTAGCCTGGTGGGTGTGGCAGCAGAGCAGAAGGTGCTGTGGAGGAAAATTGCTTCTGATTGACACAACAAAGAGGTGAAGAGAAAGCATCAGTCGCGTGTCACCTTCGGAGTTTTTAGTTTGTCTTAGGTAAATCACACCCTCTCCACCTCTCCAGAGGGGTTTGTGTAGGAGAGTGCAGCTAAGAGTGATTGACAAGCAGACACGTAGACAAAGAAACCCCTATTGCAGGCAGGGAAGAGGAGGGGTGCAAAATAATGTTTCACATATATATATATATGTATGTATATATATGTATATACGCTTGTTCTTTTCACTCAAGGATGTGCTCGACGATGAGCTTTTGCAGGTCAGTATACATGTGGTAGTCACGTTTGGGGCAGCAGAGAGGTGGCTTTGGGTGCTGTAGTGGTAGACAAGGGAGAAATACAGGTGAGGTTCAGTAAGTATTTGGGGCAAGGGAATTCCAGTGACTGAGGTGGAGTAAAGCTTAAGTCTTGCAGAAACTTCTTGCAAGATCTTGCCTAAAATCTTGAAGTTTGTTGTGATTGTACCTGCTGCCTTGGTCTACAATAGTGTTTGATCCAGGTCTCCTCAGCTGTAGAAAAGCATAATCAAGTAGACGTTAACACTGAGTTTTGAGTTCAGATTTCCATTTTCTTTTCTCCAGCTCTCCCCTAAGTTCGTGAACAGTCAGGTTTCTAGGCTATTTTCCTCAAGAACTGTTTGATCGTGTCATCTCTGTCTGTCCAGCAGTCCTTCTGCAGGACTTGAGGGCCTGCTGGAGCCCTCACAAATAGACCTCTCAGAGGTATGAACTTTCTGTGGGTTTATGAAACTCGTGGCTGACTAAAGAAGGACCCACTTGGTGCCCAACCCTGTAAGACAGGGAGGCCCTTATCACTGAGAGGAGTAGCTGGGTGGTGTTATCAGTCATCATTCCTCCATGTCCTGGCATTCGCTTCCAAAGAGAAGGTGGAAGTGGTGGGGAGCTGGTGTGTAGGGGTGTGAGAATGAAGATTAGGAATGTGGTATCCACATCTTTGGCTTCCTGATTTCCCCTGCTCAGGATGTATCTTGTTTTTCATTGTTTCCTTTGCTGCCTTTTTAATTTCTTTGTTTATAACATCTATCAATTTTGTCATTATGTGCTCACACACATAAAATCTTTATTAGCCATGTGTATTCTCTATTCTCTGTTTTAATTTTCCTTCCTTCTTCCTTTGTTAACAAACTCTGCTGATTCCAGATGTTTCCCATTTGACAGCACCTGAGACTTAAGTGTTTCCAACCACACAGAACGACTGCTGGCTCTGTCCCTTGGCCACCCTGCTGTGTGTGATGGGGCCATCCCAAACAGAAGCAGGGAGTGAACCTGCCCTCCCAGCCAAACCAGTCCTCCCTGAGACCAGCAGAACAGAAGTAGAAGGTGGGCCATGATCATAGAGGGGGCTATAAACAGGTGTTCGGAACCCACATCTTTGTGCTTCTCTGGTCTTTTTGAAGCAACTGGCTGAAGGAGAGGTGAATCAGTCAGCGCTGAGACTGAGAAGGCCCTTTGTGCTCCATGTCCCACTTCATCTGCTGTTCAAAGCAGTGGTTAGATGTTGTCCACGTCTGCTTCCCACCAGCTTGGCTTGACTTGGCCCCTACACTGCCAACAACATCAAGGGCTACCTCGGGGGCTGTGAGGGTGAGTGCTCTCACCCCCGCTGAAAGTGGACATTGGGTAAAAGGAAATTCAGGTTTTCCCAACTCAAAATGCTCTGCTGGCTGATCTGTTCTACAGAAGCACCCAGTTTACTCCTCTGGTTTTAATGAAAGGTGCATTTCTGAAAGCGTGCCTTGAACAGTGAGGGACCATGCGATGGTGTGGGCACGTATCCTTGTTGTGTCTGGGCATCGTGAACACACTTTCCTGTTGGGCAGTGGTGAGGAGAATGTTTCTTTACCAACATCTCTTGAAATCCTTCCTAATAAATCCTTCCCCAGAGAGTCTTCTGAGAGATTACTCTGCCTTGGACAGGAGGAGTGAGTAAATGATCACCTTTTGTGATCCTTTAATCTTAAAGGTGTTTCCAGAATACCAATTTAAGGGACAGCAGTAAAGCATTTGCATTGTCCACGTCGGACGGTGTCCTCTCTCCTTCCAGCTCCAGAAACTCTGTATTTTTTCAACCTCCTTTTTCAGTAGGGACGAGAGTTTCTTTTCTGGAACTGGTGTTTCAACTTCGGTGGCTACAAAAGTGTAAATCACCTCTCTTCCATGGAGGCTAAATATTTAAATCAGGAATCAGGAAATAAAATTTTGGGACCTCGTTCACTGTCTTTACTGGTTACCAGTTTGTCATTTTGCTGCTGGGTCTACCTACTGCCTATATCAATAGATAGAGGACTTTTGGTGGCCAATTGTTTCCCAAGAAGGATAGCTCCAGGGAAGGTAGTGGCTTGGATGCAGAGCCTGCAGACAGCAGTTTAAAGGTGCACAATGGGCGTGCTTGGGGAAAAGTCCTTTCTGAAAGGGCAGGGGTTTGCAAATTGGGTCCCAAAGCACATTCCATGGGAGAAAGTGCCAGGACATTGATAAAGTAAGTGGACAGGAGGGCTGGAGGCACCCCTGGAGGTGAGGGGCTGGGGAAGAGCCATGGTAAGGGACACTGGCAAGTGAGAAAAATGGTTCAGATGGAGGAAGATCCTGGTGGCAAGACCAGGTAGCTTGACCTTATACAATGGGGAAGAGGAGGTGGCAGAGGGAAGTCTGATTCATGCCAAAGCAGCCTTTTTTTTTGCTGGCTGCTCATTCCTTGTTCCGCTGGGGTGTGTTTTAATTGTGCACTGTTCTCCCCTCTTGGAAAGCCGCTCTCAGTGCCAGGCAACATCCTGGTTTGTCCCAGTGTCATTGTCAGGTTACACCACCAATGCTGGAGCAAAAACCTGGGTGTCGTGTCTCATTTCCTCAGAGCAGAGGTGTTCAGGGGCATCTTCTGCTCGTGCTGATGATCTTTAAGCCGTAGATTGGGCTGGAAAACCCATCATGTACCTCTTAGCATTTCAGCCAGTGTAGATGTGAAAATGGGCCCAAGTCGGGGAGGATACGTCAGTGAAAGCCTCCACAAATCACAAGACCTGGTTACAGCTCCATATGATTTGCGATTAAAATGAGTAAAAACAAAGCAGCAATTTTCTTATTGATCCCTCAGCAAATAGTTCTGTCTATTTTCTTCTCTATTGTTTCTTCTTATTAAATAGCCTTGAATAAGAAATGTCAGTCAAATGAATTTAGATTCCTGGGGCTTCAGACAGAAATCAAAGCAAGATTGAATGAGGAACGATAATTAGAGAGAGGAATTCCACCTCCACACGCTTCTTCCCTTGCTCAAGGAGTGCTGATTTTATCTAAATTGCCAAAGCCGTGAGCAAATGAGAGGTGATGGGAATTATAGACTGCAGATGCTGAGACAAAGCAAGGGAAGCTTTAATTAGTGCATTTTAAGGTAGAAATGAATTTCCTGGGAATAAATTATTAGACTCAAGACATATGGAGCTTCTTAGAGGTGAACTGAAATGCTTTTTGCCTGCCAGAACCAGGGCTCATCTGTCTTGTAGAAATGAGTGACCCATCACTGGGGTCTGAAACACATCAGGATTAATCCTTCTTTCTTTGCATCTCATTTTTGTGTTGTTGGGTTTGTTTTTTTTTTTATGTTGGGAAATTCCCATCGCTGCAGATTCCAGTGCAACATAAAGCAGAATTTTTTTCCAAATACCCACATTTACTCATTCAAGTGTTAGTGATGGATCTACCATTGCTGAGAAATTGGGAGTTACATATTGGACCTACTGGTACTGAAAGGAAGTTATTTTCCTCTCAGTTCTCCTTTTACTCTCCTTTCTTAGCTCTGTTGTCATCCTTTCATCACACTTGCACACACATTAAGTGACTGGGAACCTTAAAACACTGACCTTCCTGTTTTTCAACAGATTTTCACAGCTTTTCACAGAGTGAGACAGTCACAACTTTTTGCTATTTGGAGGTGGATAGAGATTCCTCTTTGGATTGATGGAGCTGAAACGAATCCATTTAGCTGTGTGCTTTAATCCAGAATTCTCTGACTCAGCAGAATTACTCAATCTCCTAATTGTTTACATATTTTGTGTGAGACCGCTGCTGTTGAAGCAAGCAGGAGAGGGGCCAGCACCAGAACTAATGGTTGCATTATGGGAGCGCTCACAAACACAGAATAAAATAGTTTTGCCCCTCCAAGAGCAACACTTTTCTCCTCTGCCCTGACAAGTGGGAATGAGAGAGGGTCAGATGGAGAGGCCAGCCCAGCAGCACCTTTCCAACAGCTTGGGGTGTGCTGGCAGTGGTGGGCTACAAGAGAGAGGAGTATGTCCTGGAAAATCACCCTGCCCTCCCTTCCTAGGATGAGCCAACACTCATGACCTTCCCAAAATCCTGCTCTTCTTCTCGCCGGGTGTGTAAGATAACACAGATGGGGAGAGCAGAGGTACAGCCTAGAGGCTTCACCTCAGGGATTTTTTGCAAAGGCACCTAAAGTGTTACGAAGGCTAAAGAACCCCACACCCTCTCTGGGAAAACAAGGCTCACAACACCGGGGTTTTTTTTAAATGTTCTGGTGCCTATTTCAGGTGTTGCTCTCTAGTCCCCGGGGTTAATTTGTATTACCCATGATGACCGATGCAGTCAAGGGGTGTTGAATGCTGATGTGTTTATCTTGTGGCAAGATGGAAATGTTGCAAACTTGTGAGCTGCGGGAGGCCACGGGCTAATTTGAGATTTGTTCCTAGCCCTCGCCATGCGAATGGTGTCGCTGCGAGCCCAGCAATGAAGTTCACTGTGTTGTAGCAGACTGCGCCGTTCCCGAGTGTGTCAACCCAGTCTATGAACCAGAACAGTGTTGTCCTGTCTGCAAAAATGGTAAGAAAGTACTGTGTTGGCTTTAACAAAGAGATGTGAAGGAGGCATTTCCTTACGGTGTTGTTACTGGTGTGTCCCAGAAGGTTTGCTTCCATTGGCACAGGATGGCCTTGGGGCTGTACCTTCTCCTTGTGCGTGGCCTTCACTTATGGGGTGGCACCTGTGGAAGTTGAAGGCTGCCCTTCCTCACCTGTGTCTTCTCCTGGAAACAGATGGAATGGCAGAATTGACTAAGGCTTTATAAGATTGAGTCCTGATATTGGTGATTGTTGTTTCACGTCTTTGCTTTTTTCTCATAATTAGTCCAACACAGAACCAAGTCTATGAGAAAAGAGAGAGTCTTTGCCCCTAAATTAAGAAACCAATGGTTATTACCTAAGGCCAAGAGAAAATTCACCAAAATCAATGACAAAACTTCTCCTGTGGCCAGTAAGACACTCACAAAGCTCAGAACATCATTAGTTGTGTGCTGGAATCTCTGGGTGTAGTGTTGGCCCTCATTGTCCTACTGAAATGATTTCATGAATTGGAGTCTGATTCATCAATACTTTCAAAAAGGTTTTGGAATAGTTGAAAGTACCTCTTTGGAAAATAAATCTGTTTCCAAGAAGGTCTCCCCAGTCTTGCACTGCAGCCTGCAGGCACGTATGTCTCTGAAAAAGCACCTTTCTCCTAATGTAGATGTGAAGACAAATTAAAAGGTAAGGTAGCTGCACATAAACCTCTTCATGGCTCTCTGAACACGTAAGAAATGGCTACTTGGATTCATCTCCTCATGTTTAGAATGCACTATGCGTATATGTGTTTCCTCGTACATACATCACTGCTGCTGGGTAAGAGTAATGGTTGCTTTTGGATCTAAATGAAAATGTTTGCAAGGGAATAACATTTTCAAGACATTTTCTGCTCTTTAAGACGGAGAAAAAGCAAAGAATTGGAAGTGTAAAATATGTTTGCTAAGGGAACTGGCAAAATTAAAAAAGGTCTGGAAAATTGTACCAAAAATACTACTTGAGATCATAAGGTTTCTCTTAAACCATGACTTTTGCTCAAAAGTATGTTCAAGATTTTCATTTAGTTCTGTGTTCCTGTTGAAAAGCAGAAAATGTTCGTAAGAAATTTCATTGGTTTGTTGTAGTTGATGGACTTCATAGAAAAGGTTTGTTCCCCAGCTCTGTCCATCACGTTTGCACGTGGCCCACCGTGCTTGGGTGTGAGGTTTTCCACCACACTCAGCAAGGCTTGTGTCTTGGGTTGGTGACCTGGGGGTGCCACTGGCCCATCACTGGAGCTCAGACTCATTTGCACCTGAAAAATGCCACTTGTGTGTTTGGCCTCTGTGTTCCCATCACACGGAGGGTGCCACGCCGAATCCCCTGCATTGGCAGTGGCACCACATCCCACCCGGTCTGCACCGCGTGAATCCAACCTGTGAGCATCCCTCAGGCTTCCCAGCAGGGCAGACTCAGAGGTGCCTTCACACAGGTCCCACAAGCCGCTGGACTTCCCTGCCAGCCCTTCAGCTCCATGACTATTTCCCCCAGTAACCAGACTCCCCTGATCGCTGGTGGCTGGGAATGAGCAGCGTCTTTCTTCCCAAAACAATCAGAGTGCCCAAATAACCAGGGAAAGGGAAAGAAGCAGCTCCTGCTGATGTGGGCAAGGACAGGAGGACAAGAAGGAAAATCAGCCACATGCTGAAGGACTCTGGGGCACGGCGTAGTGACTGGAACCCTCAAGGAGAAGCCAGGAGGCTTCAGCCATGCCAAATCCCTCCACTGCCCTGTTGGCTCATCTGTGGGGGATACAGATGTAAAGCTTTGCAGCTGGAATCTTTTTTAGGCAGGGATGTGTTTCTCACCATCCTCTCCAGAGCAGCCTGGCCTCGGCGGGCAGGGAGAGCAGGGCTTGCAGCACAGCTCAGCCAGCAGTGGCGCACAGCTGTTCCTGGGGGCTGAGGAGCATATCCACATGGAGGGTGCTGTGGAGGGAAGCTGAACCCCTCCTTGTGCCCCAGCTGGCTGGAGGGATGGGATGGCCTGGGCTGTGTGCAACTCCTGCTGCAGCTGGAGCTGACTGGCTGGTAGTTGGTCAAAGCTTGGAGTTTTGGCTGTATCTGTCACAAATGTAATGAAATCATTCGCACAGTGACAGAAGTTAGTAGGCACCAAGATAGTCTCCTTCCTCCCAGGGAGTCTGATGGAACTTTCGTTACGATGTGGCTGAGTGTGGCACACTCCCTTCACCTCTCCCTTGCAGCGCGGAGGATTCAGGTGGAAGCAGCAGCCATTGCTGTGTCTCTTCCCATCGGAATCCCTCTGACACATCCTAATGAATGAGGACCTCAATGTTTTCAGCTCTGTTCATCTTGAGACCAGAATTTTGGCTTTCAGCTCTCCACTGCAGCCAGTCAATTAAAGCTCAGTTTCAACAACTGCATGAAGATAACACAAGCTGACAGACCCACTTAAATGACTGAACCCCCTCCCCACCTTTTTTAATGTATTTGTTTTTTTTCCTGCCATCCAGTAGCTTTTGCTTTCTGCCAAAGTGGTCAAGACACTTCCAGTGCCATGTTTCAGTGTGATGAAAAGATTTTAACTCAATCTCAGTCCCTGTGGTCATCATTTTAGACTGGCAAATAGAAGAGTTCAAGGGATACAGTTGTTGGGGGGAGGAAAAGTCAATCTCCAGAAAAACATGAAGTGCAAATCATCATTCCAAAAACTGCTCCTTCAAATGTTGAAAAATCCTCATTTTAGGTTAAAACACAGCCCTGCATCATTTGCTGCACTCTGGCTTGCCTGCTTGTTTAGCTGTTGCTGCCATTAACGGGAGAATAATTTCCTCTCGAGACACTCAGATTCATGTCTTTCTTAACTCTGTCTTGGCAGGGGCAAAGTTGCTGTGCAGCAGTGATGCACTGGCACAGGGTGCCCAGAGAAGCTGTGGCTGCCCCACCTCTGGAAGCGTCCCAGGCCAGGTTGGATGGGGCTTGGAGCATCCTGGGCTAGTGGAAGGTGTCCCTGCCCATGACGGGGTGGAACAAGATGATTCTTAAGGTCCTTCCAGCCCAAACCATTCTGTGATTCTGTGGCTTTATTCCTTATTGTCAAAAGAAATGAAATTGTTATCTTGTGCTTTGCTAAACTCTGCAGCTCATGCAAAACTGGCTTGGGATGCCACATTACACACAGAGCAGGCAGAAATTTGGGGGTGAGGGAGGGAGAAAATGTTTTCTCCTTCATGTCCTGTCATCCAGTTTGTTAGAGTGGATTTTAAGGGCAATGGCTCCAGGTGCTGCGCAGCATTTCTGTCGTGGAGATGAAAGGTCACTGGGTTTCACATTGCCTGGTAGTGACAGACTGCAGAACTATGGCCCCAAGTTGTTATTTCTAGTCGTTGTGACTTCCCCAGACAAAAATGTGTCAGCTGTTGTTAACTCTCTCCTCTGCAGCATCTAAAACTTGCCTATCACAGTTAAAATCAAGCTCGTGGCTGCCACCATCCGTGCTGTCCCTCCTGCCCCCGGGTTCTCCTGCAGTTCAACCAGGACATCCATGCACTCTACTGATGCCAAAGCCTTTCCACGCAAAAATCCCTCGGGAGGTCTCCCTCCTCCTGCAGGCACACCCGTGTGGTGTTGCTCATACCTGCTCTGGGCCATCTCACCTGACCCTGAACTCTTCATGTCCCGGCCTCTGCTTGTCCCCTGTCCCCTGCCACAAATCCATCCAGTGTTGCGGGTTGGGCCCCATTATCGGTGGGATGTGTGTGTTTTTCACACCCTTCCTTGTGCATTGCTTGGAGGTTGCTCCTTCCATTCCCTTCAGCCCTTTGGATGTGGTCTGGCAAGGGTGCAGGATGCAGGGATGGGGGTGGACCCCAAGTGTGTCCCCCCCCCACATCTCTTAATCTGGTTTAATCTGCGATCCAGATTAAATCAGTTCCTCTTCTCTGCCATCTCCACACAGCTCTCACCTGCTGCTGTGCATAAAGGGAGAGATCCCCTGTATTTCACTTGCCCCCCGTGCTCTTTGTGGAAGCCAAAACCACTCACTCCACATTCTTGGAGAGGGTGAGTGGATATGCTCCAGCAGGGAGTCCCCACGGGGCCTTGGAGATCCTCCCGAGGACTGGTCCATTCCCACTGCTCCTGGGGGGCTCAGCTTCCCACCACTTGTGCATCCATCCCCCATTTGCTGCTCCGTGGAAGGAAAACCAGATGCAGTTTCCAGCTGGGAAAGGTCGGAGCTGAGCAGAGGTGAGGAGAGGGCAGCACAAGGCTCCCAGCGCTCCATGTCCTCCCGACTTAACAAAGTGCTCCTTCAGAATTGCACCCAAAAATCTTCTTGACATGAGCAAAAATTCCTCAGCATGGGGGTTTTTGTGGCAGAGCTGTGTCAGGGAAATTAATTTAAAAATTCTAATAAATGCCACCATAGAATTGTTAACTTCTTGTCCTCTCTAAAGTGTAAAATGCTTCTCAGAGCATTTCAGAGGCGCCTTCCCCCATTTACGTATTAACACAGCTGCTGAAATGGTCTTTGCTGTGGTGCTTTCATTTTCTTGAGGGATGGACAGAATAAGTATTACACATTTCTGTTTTGGGGTCTGGTTTTGCCTTTAATTCTGTTTTTGTTGCCACCAATCCTCAACAAAAGAATTTGTTACCCAACAAGCCAGATAAAAGCTAACATGTCCACAGTGAAATATTTCCTGGCAAGTGTGCTTACTCAGCCTGGGCTTCTGGAGACATTCCTGATGGAACACTGGGCAGCAGGAAGACGTTTTCTAGATAATCTGTCACTGAGTCTTTAATTAAAGTTTTAAATTATCACAGTTGATACAGATTTCCAAGCAAAGAGGCTGATCCTGCCCTCCACACACAAATAAAAGATCCTGTTGACCTTCAACAGATTTTACACTGGTAAAATGGCAAAGCTCTTGTGGATATTTATTATAATATGCTATAAATATTAATAATTCCCTACAAATGTCTTCATATTTGAGGGTATGAGCACAAAAGCAAGTAAATAATAATTTATTTCTGTGCATACCAAACCACATTTTACCTAAGCTGCTCTCTTAATTCACTGAGAGTATAAACTTGTTGCTCATTATTTCTCTGTTGGAGTTGATTTGAAATAAGCATTCTGCACCCCAGCCTGATCCTGCCATCACACAGCAGGTCTTGCTCAGGAGACCCCCAAGGATTTTCCCAGCCCATGGAAGCCAAGGGCAGCCTTTCCTTTGGCAAACAAATACACCCTACACATGTCCATAAGTGAATTTTGCATGTCTCTGTGTAGAATAACAGCCGGGGACAGACCCTCGAGGCTTCAAGGATTTGGGGGGACAGGAGGTTCCGTCTAAATGTAAATTCTTTCAGGTGAAGGTAATGGATTAACAGTGCATGTTGTTAACCAGTATTGACAAAAAGAACTTTCCCACGTGGTCTCTGTTGTTCCAAATCATCGACTGTCTTGAAAAGTGCCAAGATTTTAATATCAAATAATCCAGTGCCTGGATATTAAACTACTTGTGCTATATTGCATAAATATAGCCTGTTGTTTATCTGCAAGATGTGGATCACTGAAGCTCCAGGTCATTGTTTTGGAAAGCTTCTGCTTCTAACCTGATCAGTGACAAAAAAGTCAAGGAAGTGTGGAAAAAAATTACTAAAAGTTTGAGAGAAAAAAAAAAAGGATTTGGGGAGAGGATGTTTTGTCTGCCATTTGATCCTATACAACTGTTGGAGGATAAAGGTGACACAGAAAATGTGGCAAGAGGATGAGAGAAGACTTCATTTACTTTATGGAAAACAGTGATTTGGAGCCATGGGGAGATTCCTTTAGGAAAAAAGTAAAAAAAACCAAACCAACCAACTAAATAAAATTCCTCTTCTAATTTATTTCAGGAATTCCTGAAATGGCCAGATTTTAAGATTGCACTTAGCCCCCCTTCAGTCAAAGTCTATGCAATATGCTGATTGATTGTGCAGATGCAAGCTGAAGGTGACCAGGCAAGGAGAAGACGTGTTCCCCACGCCGGATTTGCTGGACTCCACCATCCTCTCCTGGTCCCCGAGACCGAAGGCAGTAGTGTAGCGTAGCCACACCACCTTCATTCCTGGTGGGTGAGGTCCTGATGGCAGCCAGGTGCCGTCCAGCTCTGTGGGTCACCCCAGGGCCACCACCCCGCTCACGTGGCAGGCTGAGAGGGCACAGGAAGGACTGGCCAAAGGCCTTTGGGATTACCAGCAGGATTGGGAGCTGTGGTGCCCTGTTAGATCAAGTGAAGGAGAGATTTGATTGCCAACAGAGAAAGAAAGGATTGATTTAAAAGGCGGTAGAAGATCAAGGCTGAAAATGAAGCGGTGTGTTTGGACCAGGCAGACACCAACCTGGCACAACACTGCAGTTTGGGAGAAGTCATTTCTCTGAAATTGCCTTCCAGTGGAGCTTGTTCATCCCCATCACTTCGGGCCAAGTGCTCAAAGGCACGTAGATGCCAAACTTGCTGGTGGAAAGTTGATATATAAACACTTGTGAAGAGCCAGACCCTCCACGGCTTTTGGAAATCCCCAGCAGGGGGAATGGATGCTTAAATGCCCTACTGCCTCAGGACTGCCCTGCTCCCTGTGGACACAGCTGTTGGAAGAGTCATCTGATAACAGCTTTGGAAAGGCACATAGAGGTTAAACCTCCCAAAATTAGCCATCCTGCTGCTGGATGGCATCAGGGAGGGCTGAGTTGGACCTGCCACCTCCTGAAGTTTCAAACAAAGTGAGACTAAAAGAGGCGAGGGAGAGGAAAAGCCTTTAGAGAACAGAAAAGCCATGAACTGAGCAGCGCTTAATGTGATTAGCTCTATCACACAGCTCAGTGCCCACACAAAGCCGGAGCTGCTGGACTGTGCAGTGCCAGAGTGACAGGGGAGCTGCTGGGAACAGCTCCCTTCAAAGGCAGCCAGCAGGACAGCAGCCCCTTCGACCCGACGGGGTCACCCGCGCACTCACGGGTCACCCGCTGCTGCCCGAGCCTTTGTGGTCCCTTCCTGTGCCCAGCAAGCAAGAAGAGGATAATTCACAAATTAAACACGGCAGGAAGAGGCTCTGCCTGGCAGCCAAAGGCCAGGCAGGAGCAGAAAGGGGCTGTCCCGAATTTGTTCCCCGGGTCCTAACCACGGTTCTCAGCAGAGTTCAAAATGAGTGTAACGGGCACCCCAAGGAGAAGAGCCAGGGAGGATTATGAGAAGCCACTTGTTGGATGGGACCGACTCCAGAGCTGTCTCTTACGGGACACAGCTCTCAGAGACGTGGGAAACACGTTGCATGGTCTGCATTGCTCTTTAAACTCCGAAATATTTGTGGAGAAGCTTCTGCTCATGAGTGGCTGTTTCCCCTTGGGAAAACATTGATGCAATTTGTGAGCACCAGCCTGTGGAAGTGGCAGTGCAAGGGTCACCATCATGATGATAGCATGGGTGTATGTGTCTCAGATAGTAGTGGGGCCGGTTTGGGACTTTTTGTGGGGAGAAAGTTCCCAGATTCAGTTTGGGAAGCCGGGTTCTCTCTGCAGAACACAAGCAGCCCAAGCAGTACTGAAGTGAAAACAGGCATGGTGTTGCTGCTGTTCCTCACCTGAAGAGATTCTTGGTGTGACTTGAAAGACCAGAAGTGACATCGTTACCCAAATACATTACTGTAAACCATTCTGCTGCAAGAGAAGCCTAAAGCCAAATCCTTTTGTGTAATGTCTCTGTTTTACTCTGATTTACTGCAGCTGAGGATCTGATCTGCTGACATCTGTGGGTTACTAAGAGGCACATTGCAAGAGACTGGGCTCTTTTGCATGGTCAGGGTTTCTAAAAGGATTAGAGATGGGTTTGCTTTTGCTGCTCTAGAAGGTTTGGACTGTTAAGCATATCTGTGAGAGGAGTAGCAGACACTGTCTTCATGTATTTCTAATTTAATGAATGTTTAATGCTTCTTTTATTGGAGCCTACATGTATGTAGAGTAGGGGACTTTAACAAGGGGTTGACTTGTGTCAAATAATTGATGTTTGAGCTACTCCTTTTACACGAAAAGCAGACTTTACAGAGCAAAGAGACTGTAATGAAAATATGAATTAAAGATTAGAGCTAAGCAAGTCTAAGAACACTTAGAATTCAGAAAAGCACCGACACGTTTTCTCCTCCCGCTTCCTTTCCTTCCCCCCACCTTTACTGCATCTCCATCCTCTCTCCTTTGGAAGGGTCCTGCATTTTAGCTGCAGCCTTCTGTCTCTCCTACACCTGCACCACTCTGCAAGGGAAAGCAGTGCAGTAATCTCACCCTGGGCGTTACCGTGTGTCTGCACATCGCAGCCTTGCCAACTCACTGCCAGTGTGGCTGGAGAGACTCAAAGTGTTTTTAAGGTGTGTTTTTCTTTATCACCACCCCTGATTTGCTGATGAAGCGCATCACTTGGGCAGAAGGAACATGAGTGCAGGCTTGGTGGAACCATTTGGCAGAGGGGCCCACAGTTTGGTACAGCCCATCCACTGAGGGTGCAAGGACATTGTGCCGGTGGCAGCGGTGCTGCTGCAGAAGGTTTCTGTAGGGCAGGGAGAGGCTGGTGCAATGCCAAGCCTGCCATCAGATAATTGCCAGTCCCTGTTGTCCAGAGCTGCTCTTGTGTCCTCGAGCATCAGCATCCATTTCCACCCACCGCCTTGGCTCACCCCTCCCCGGGTCAGCTGTCTCTGTGCTCCGGCTTTCCAGCTCTCCGTGCAGGTCTGCAGGCACAGCACCAGGGCATCCCTCCTGCAGCACAAGGCTTCTTGTGCCTCCATTCCTGCAGCACAGGCCTGCCTGGCTGGGGGGCTCGGCTCTTGCTTTCTGTGCTTGTGTTTAGAAAACCCTTCTGCAATGCTGACCTGAATTACCGCCCAAGACTGGAGAGCTTAGGCCTGGTCATGAGCCAATAAAAGCCCAGTGGAAAAGAGCAGAGGATGTTGCTTTCTTTGCTTTGGCTGGTTGGGTTGGTGTGGGTCAGTTCCTTGTGCCTCTGGGCACGCTGATGCAGCTCAGTGAAAGAGGGCTGGGCAGAGAAATCACCCACAGGACCATGACTGTCAGCACTTTGTAACAGCAGGTAAACCCCAGGGTGGCAATTTTCCACTTGTACCTGTTTCTGAAATCATAATCTGCCACAAGGAAATCGGTAAGGAGTTTTAAGAAAAAGAAATAGATATGGAACAGTCCCCACAATTGATGCAAACCGGTGTGGCTCATTTCACACCAACGAAGCCATGGTTTTGTCCCAGTTACAAATGTTTCGTGCCAGGTAGTGCTGGTAGGGAAGCGGTTTGTTGGAATAAATGGAGCAGGAACTGATGTACCAAAAAGAGAAGTGCTGGTGTCCTGCACAGGGATCTGCTGAGAGAAGTGAAGACAAGGACACAAAGTTCTCCCCAGCCTTTCAAAGCTCAGACTCTTTTCACTGCAGCAGCTTGAGAGTATTTGAAGAAAATGGGAATATGTTGGTCAGAAAATGCTGACTCACTGAAACCTCCCCAGGAGAAAGGCCAATTATAGCAAACTCGCTGTTTGGATGTTAAAAAGGGTCAGGGAAAAACCTTGAAGTCATCAGATGCCCCATTTAATGCTTTCAGAATGAACTGACTGAAATCTGGAGGCTGGGGGGGGTGACATGGTTTTAGATGTAGACCTTTATTTTATAATTTGGAACATTGCTAATAGGGAAGACAGAAATGAAGGGGCTTTTTTGCCCAGTGGATTATTTCAGGCAGCCTGCTCTGATTTTTGTTAAAAGCAAAAAATGTTTGTGCCTTTGATTTCCCCCCCCTGTTTGAGTGGGAGAGGAATGGGAGAAACAGCTCTGACTGTGATGGGAAATGTCCCTCCTGCTCAGTTCTCCCCTCGCCTGGGTAAGTAGCCAGGTGCAGGATCGAAGGGAGCCCACACGAAAGGTGGAGAGGGACTTTTTACAAGAACCTGGAGCGACTAGACAAGGGGGAGTGGCTGCAAACTGAAAGTTTGGAAAAAATTCCTCCCTGTGAGGCTGGTGAGGCCCTGGCACAGGTCGGGCAGAGAAGCTGTGGCTGCCCCTGGATCCCTGGAAGTGTCCAAGGCCAGGTTGGACAGGGCTTGGAGCAACCCCGGGCTGGTGGAAGGTGTCCCTGCCCATGGCGGGGGTGGAACCAGATGAGCTTTAAGGTCCCTTTCCAACCCAATCCA
>VWZF01000447.1:67902-145477 GCA_013396755.1 Sclerurus mexicanus | reverse complement strand
ATAATTGCCAGTCCCTGTTGTCCAGAGCTGCTCTTGTGTCCTCGAGCATCAGCATCCATTTCCACCCACCGCCTTGGCTCACCCCTCCCCGGGTCAGCTGTCTCTGTGCTCCGGCTTTCCAGCTCTCCGTGCAGGTCTGCAGGCACAGCACCAGGGCATCCCTCCTGCAGCACAAGGCTTCTTGTGCCTCCATTCCTGCAGCACAGGCCTGCCTGGCTGGGGGGCTCGGCTCTTGCTTTCTGTGCTTGTGTTTAGAAAACCCTTCTGCAATGCTGACCTGAATTACCGCCCAAGACTGGAGAGCTTAGGCCTGGTCATGAGCCAATAAAAGCCCAGTGGAAAAGAGCAGAGGATGTTGCTTTCTTTGCTTTGGCTGGTTGGGTTGGTGTGGGTCAGTTCCTTGTGCCTCTGGGCACGCTGATGCAGCTCAGTGAAAGAGGGCTGGGCAGAGAAATCACCCACAGGACCATGACTGTCAGCACTTTGTAACAGCAGGTAAACCCCAGGGTGGCAATTTTCCACTTGTACCTGTTTCTGAAATCATAATCTGCCACAAGGAAATCGGTAAGGAGTTTTAAGAAAAAGAAATAGATATGGAACAGTCCCCACAATTGATGCAAACCGGTGTGGCTCATTTCACACCAACGAAGCCATGGTTTTGTCCCAGTTACAAATGTTTCGTGCCAGGTAGTGCTGGTAGGGAAGCGGTTTGTTGGAATAAATGGAGCAGGAACTGATGTACCAAAAAGAGAAGTGCTGGTGTCCTGCACAGGGATCTGCTGAGAGAAGTGAAGACAAGGACACAAAGTTCTCCCCAGCCTTTCAAAGCTCAGACTCTTTTCACTGCAGCAGCTTGAGAGTATTTGAAGAAAATGGGAATATGTTGGTCAGAAAATGCTGACTCACTGAAACCTCCCCAGGAGAAAGGCCAATTATAGCAAACTCGCTGTTTGGATGTTAAAAAGGGTCAGGGAAAAACCTTGAAGTCATCAGATGCCCCATTTAATGCTTTCAGAATGAACTGACTGAAATCTGGAGGCTGGGGGGGGTGACATGGTTTTAGATGTAGACCTTTATTTTATAATTTGGAACATTGCTAATAGGGAAGACAGAAATGAAGGGGCTTTTTTGCCCAGTGGATTATTTCAGGCAGCCTGCTCTGATTTTTGTTAAAAGCAAAAAATGTTTGTGCCTTTGATTTCCCCCCCCTGTTTGAGTGGGAGAGGAATGGGAGAAACAGCTCTGACTGTGATGGGAAATGTCCCTCCTGCTCAGTTCTCCCCTCGCCTGGGTAAGTAGCCAGGTGCAGGATCGAAGGGAGCCCACACGAAAGGTGGAGAGGGACTTTTTACAAGAACCTGGAGCGACTAGACAAGGGGGAGTGGCTGCAAACTGAAAGTTTGGAAAAAATTCCTCCCTGTGAGGCTGGTGAGGCCCTGGCACAGGTCGGGCAGAGAAGCTGTGGCTGCCCCTGGATCCCTGGAAGTGTCCAAGGCCAGGTTGGACAGGGCTTGGAGCAACCCCGGGCTGGTGGAAGGTGTCCCTGCCCATGGCGGGGGGTGGAACCAGATGAGCTTTAAGGTCCCTTCCAACCCAATCCATCCCGTGATTCTGTGGCATTAAAATCCTTCTCTGGGGTTAGATACCTTTGAGGCCACCACTTCCTTCCACACCTGGCAGGAGAGGGCTGCCAGCATCCCGTGCTTTTTGGAAAACCCCTTGGCGCCTTGCAGGACCAGGCTCGCAGGCTCTGCTGTTTGCAGAACAGCGCCTTGGACTGCGCTTTCCGCCTGATTGCAATGCATGGGAAATGTCAGGAGGCGTGGGTGGAAGAGCCCTCGTTCGATATTGCTTCGGTATCGCTGGGTCTCATTAGCTCAGGTCAGTGCCTTTGCCTGGTTCCCGGCTTGTGAGCCGAAACACGGGTGTTGTCCTGCGGAAAGGGCTCCAAACCCCGGCGGGGAGCAGCCCCCGAGCCAGCCCCCTCCGTGGTGTGTGTGGTTTGCCTGTGTTGCAAACCACAGGCTCCGGTTTGGCGAGGGCCGAGCCCCCTCGGGGTGTTCCTTCCAAAAAAGCCTCGCTCCTCCATCTCTGACTCATCGCAGCCAGCGCTGACGTCCGAGGGGCACCGTGTGCGGGAGGATTATTCATGGGAGCGGCGCCGCGGCAGCATCCCCTGCATCCCTTACTTCCCCTGCATCCCTTACTTCCCCTGCATCCCTTACATCCCCTGCATCCCTTACTTCCCCTGCATCCCTTACATCCCCTGCATCCCTTACATCCCCTGCATCCCTTACATCCCCTGCATCCCTTGCATCCCTTGCATCCCCTACATCCCTTACATCCCCTGCATCCCTTACATCCCCTGCATGCCTTACATCCTCNCATCCCTTACATCCCTTGCATCCCCTACATCCCTTACATCCCCTACATCCCTTACATCCCCTACATCCCTTACATCGCCTACATCCCTTACATCCCCTGCATCCCGTGCACCCCAAGTGTCATCCCGAGTGTGCGCCAGCCCCATCCCCAGGGCAGAGCTGCCCCCCGGTCACGGGTCGGAGCAGCTGCTGGTGAATGAGTTCAACTGCTGCTGAGTGAATTCAGCCACTTTCTGTTCGCTTGGTGCTACAGGGAAAGTGGCGAGAGGGTTGGGGAGGGGGGGTGAAAATGAAAAAAAAAATGAAATGTATTAACGGTGAACGTCAAGCTGTAATTATTAAGGGCTGGGAAAACTGTGATTAAAAATTAAAACCTGTCTGTGATAGTAGCAATTAGATGTATTTGCTGTGTTTTGCACAGAAACCTCATTCCTTTTTGGCTACATCATGTCCCCCTAGGGAGCAAACACACTGGGATCTGGTTCCCAAGACTGGTGTAAAGTGGCCTGGCTGTCCTGCTCCCAGGGAAACAGCCGTGCTTGGCAGCAGGTCGATTTGTGTCCCTCTCTCATTCATCCTAACAGCTCAACAGGGAAGTTTTTACATGCAAAAAATACCCCCAGGGCCAGCTCCTGTGCCCGTATAAGCCTCTTCTTGAAGAGTTTCACATGGATTTGACACCCCTGCCCCAATGGTCATTTGGGTTTCCCACTTGGGTCAACCCATGGAATAAAGGTGATTACTTTTCTTACAGATTTAGCTGAACTTGTATCTATGGATTTAAAGGCTTGAGGAGTGCTGATGGAAGGGGAGTGGCCTCCAAAGAAGGAACTGCAAGCCCCCAGCAAGAAACCAGGACTTCCCTTACTCCTGTTGGGTGCACAGTGGGTTTGCAGTTTGCACTGCCCTTTCTCTGCTGGTTTTCTCGGTGCCCGGGAAGCGCTGCCTGTGCTCTCCCTCCTTCGGTTCCCCTGTGGTCAAGCAAGAAGCTGCTCTCCTAAGTGTGGGTTGAAGAGCTGCCTCTGTCCTGCAGCCAGGGACTAGACGAGGGGATTCCGCCTTGGAGTGGTGCTCCCTGGGAGCTGTGTCAGTGTCTGTGCTTGACAGGCTCACGTGGGATGCCAATAGGCACCACCAGACAACCTGTGCCAAACAGTCTGGGCTCTCCCAGCCCCTTGGAGGCACTGGGGTTCCAAAGGCATGTGTGAGTCCTTGTTGGAATAGGATTTGTCAGAAGTGAAGGTGATGCTCAAGGTGTGTCAAGGAAATGGGTGTGTTTTGTCCTCCCAACTGAGGCTTGGGTTTTGTAGGCATGACCTGCTCTGGTACAGGAAATGTTGGCACAGGGAAGTCTGTGGTAAACCAGGGATTGTGTGGGCTGGTTGAATATCAGCTCCGTGGTGGGGCCAACCCAATGGTTCTCCATCACTGTGTGCATTTATAGGCAGGTCAGCCTGGGGATCGGCAGAGGGACTACAGGTCATTGACTTTCTGTTTTCCACTAATCTGTTGGGAAAAAAAATTAAATGAAACCCAGAACATAACTCCATTATGTCAGAAGACTTCCCCAGCTGGTGAGGTGAAAGATCTGGGGGTGTTTGCAGGCTTGGCACCTTCTAATGTCCTTTTAATAACACCTTTTAATAAGGTGTTTGGTGTCTTTGTGGGGTATCCTACACCTGGTATTTTAGCTTTACCCACCCTGCTGTCCCTTTGGGAGGGGTAACCTCTTGGCAAGGGGCTGGCAGTGAGTTATCACCTCTTGCCACTGGGAGGGAGCCCTTGTGGCAGCATCGGGTGGGGATACTTGACAGAAAGGCACCACATCCCGATGTGTCGAGGTGCTGCTTCATTTCACAGCTGAAATCAGCTGCCGTGTTGAGGATTTGAGCTGTACACCCCAGGAGGGGATCTCTGGGGCAGCACCCCACATTTGGACATCAGCACCCACAGGTCATCATAGAACCACAGAATGGTTTGTGTTGGAAGGGACCTCAAAGTTCATCTCTAAGGGATGCCCATGTCACAGTTGCTGCTTCGACTTCTTAAGGCAGACAGGAAGCCTATGTTAAGGGTGACATTTTCCTTCTTTTTGTCTCTCCAGTTCAATCAGTGGCAGAGTGAACACCCCACTTTTATTTGTCCCCCTTCATGTCATCCTGTTCCTGTGGTTTTACAAGACCCATACTAGTTTTTCTCCCAAAAGTTTCCAGATGAGAAAGATCTTGGATAAAGACAAGAGTTCATTGGGTTTTGCCCACGGAGGAAGGATCCAAAGTAAGAGTCAGGGAGGATAAATAGCTGCTGTTTGCTCTTGAAAGCACATGTGGGAGGTTTCCCCAGCCCTGGCCTGGGCTCTCCAGAAGGCTTTAGTCTCGCTGGCTGAGGAGTGACTTGTGATACAGTGCTGAATTATGGATAACAGGAGGGGCTTGGGTCGGGCTGCCCTGCAGCAAAGCCACATCCCTGCCAGGAGGCAGGACTGGCGCTGGAAAACCTCTGGTTTGATCTTATCCCTAAAGGCACCGTAATCAGTGGGGTTTGATGGAGGCCGGGGCAGCCAGTTGCTGAGGGCACAGGAGGGACAGGGATGGCTGTGGTATCAGTAGGATGCTGGGAGGGGAAGGGAAGGAACACACAGTGAGGAGCCTGCATGGTGTGACGGCACAAATCAGCTTTATTTAGACATCAGTGCCCCTCCTTCCCCCCCCGAGCCAAAAACAGACCTCTCTGGGCCCTACTGCAGGATCTTGGCCACAGAAGGGAGGGGATCTGTTTTGAAGGCTGTCTTCAAAACAAACATCTCCCTGGCTTTCTTCTGGGATTAAAACTCTTTCTGAGACAGCAGCTCTGGCTATTGCAGCCCTCTGGATGCTGGCTTCCTCGCTGCCGTCGCTGTGGAGGAGTAAAGAGGAGGAAAAGGAGCAAAAAAAACCAAGGGGAAGGAATGAGAAGCCAAACTAACGGAGTAACTTCTGCCTTTGGCAAGTTTTCATCTTCCAAGGTCAGCTGTGATTACATTTGGAGAGTGCTTTGCTCTTTTTAGCAGTTTTGGCTGTTGCTGCCATATGTACAAAGGACCATCTGGAAGTCTGTTCCCAACTTTAGCAAGTGTTAGCATCAAGCTGCCCTGAGCCTGTGTTTGCTCACTGGCTGCAGCTTCCACATGTCCCCAGAGAGGCTGAGCCTGGTGCTACCCCATCAGAGTGTGCACAAAGCCCTGGAGCTCCCCAGGAATTCCCACCCTCTTTTAGTCATGGGCTTTTGGGGTGCTCATTTTCCCGTCCTTTTTTTCACTTTATGTGGTTGTTGAGCTCAGCTTGTGTTACGTGTGTTCAGGAGTGTGTTTTGTTTCCCAGATTAGAAAATGCTCAGAGGTATAATCAGGTCCTTCCACAGTATTTAATTATCCATAATTAAAGGCATCTACACAAAGCAGCAGATTTTCAAAGCCCATTCTTGTGTTACATTGCTAATGAATTAAGTAATTAATTGGCATTGAAAAAATACAATAGGAAACATCAATCTTTAGAAGTAAGGCATTTTTTAGGTGTTTTCTGAAATCATTAACTCATCAGGTCAGTAGCTGTTCTAATGTCTAAATCCCCCTCTGGCTCTAAAAAAAAATCCAAAAAGACAAAAAAAAAGGCAGGAAAAACAAGGCAAGGAATACTTGCTAAAAAGCGTAGAAGCACTGAGAAATGGGGCATCTCCTCTGGAAGTCACTGTCCATCACTTTGCCTCTCTGTCCCACAGTTCCAGTGAGGTCTGAACCAGCTCCCATCACACTTGCGGACACAGTTTGCAGCTTCAAACCCTCCGTGGTCCTGCAAGTTCTGTGGGAAGGAGTTGCCTGCTGGGTTGGTTTTAGCAGTGCCCGTTCCCCCCAGGCAGGGCACCGCGTCTGTGCCGCAGTTTCCCCCGTGCGCTCCCCTGCCATCGCACCGCGTGGCACCTGCTGGAGCACAGAAGCCCACGTGCATCGTGGTTGTGCCTTCCGTGGTGACACCCAGAATTACCGGCGAAGGAAAGGACGATCCTTTTCCCTTGGGTGGTTTTGTTAAATGCAGCTATTCGCATGCAAAACCAGCACTGCTCATTTTATTTCTGTTAGCGACCGGACTCCTTGCACGGCACCGTCAGGAAGCTCCGTGGAAATGCCATGGATACCATTAAATTCAGGTAGCGGAATGGGAAGAGCAAAATCTGGGGACAAAACACGGATTAAAGCCGCTTCTGCAGCTGCTGGAGAAATCAGGACAGGTCCCAGCAGAAGGGTTTAGGGGCTGGTTCGTTCCAGAAGCACCAAGCTCTGCTTGTCTCACCTGTCCATCAGACCAAGGTGTGCCCATCCTTGCAGCGCTTTGCTCTCCCCACGTGTGCCCCTGAGATCCATCCATCCATCCTGCCCTGACCCTTCTCCTCCTCCTCCTGTTTCCTCAGGAGCTGCAGATTCTGGCACAGCAGTGCCATGTCTTGTCTCTCTAACACCAGGCTTATTGGTTGAAGGGCAGATGTTTGCATGATTTTCCTTTTCCGTGCTACAGACAGGTAATTAAATTCCCCAGACAAATTAAGGAGTGATGTTCCTGCCATCGTGGCTATTCCCTTTCTAAAGGTAATCAATCATTTGCATGGATTTGCATAAAGTGGGAGCTCTGCCACTGCAGCCCAACCTGAATTTACAGGGATGAAAAACAGGCAAATGCAGAGGCTGATGCCACTGGGCGCTGTAAAACACCCTCCGGAAGATCCGTCCTTTGACTGGAAGGGGAACCTTCGGTGACTGAGAGGCTTTTAGTTGTTATACATGTACTTCTTCATTAAATTCACCTTTCATTTAGGTCTTTTCCCCCATGGGCATCATTTCTGTGTCCATCATCATGGAGGCCATGGGGCTGGGAATGGTGGTGAAGGTGGCAGGAGATGGGTTTGCTGTGTCTCACAAGGTGTGTGAATTGGGTTCTGCTCAAAATCAGCAGTGGAAAACCCAACAACTCATAAACACAAGCCAAGAGTAGAAGGAAATTGTTTCCACAGCAGCTCTTTCCTTGCATGGAAAGTTTTATCTTTGCTTTGAAGTCCCATTTCTAACACAACCCCACATTCAAAACCTTCATCAGAAAAACCTGTCAGCAGGTGGAAAACAGAAGTGGGGCTGTGGTGATGCCTTCAGAGTGTCCCGTTGATCCCACAACATGATCCCAGGGTGGTCTGGATTGCGATGGAGCTGTTTTTGAGGCAGGAGCTGGAGGTTCATCCTGAGCACGTGGTGCCCCTCAGCTGAGGAAAGCCCTGTTCCCCTGGGCAGGGGGTTTAGCAGAGGCTCCCTTGTGGAACAGGCAGCCTCTGCTGCTGCAGCTTCATCATCCCGCGCTGGGCTGGGTTTGCAGGGGACTCCACATGAATGAACCGCTCAGATAAATGTGCAGCAATCCCAATTCTCATCCACATCTTTTTCCTCCAGTTTTATACAAAATGAGCACAGTCACAATTTCCACTTCATTTATGACTGATCTGAAAAAAAACCCACCCCATAAAACATCATGCACAGCTGTAGTGACCAAGTTAGATTCAATTCTGGCTTTATATGAGTTGACGTGCAGCCAGCTCTCTTCCATACATCATCTGTGATTGCAGTTAAGCATGAAATACTGTTTTAATTCTTACACCAAACGTGGGATTTTTTTTCTGAAGAAAAAAAGACATAAAAATGTTAAAATGGGCCATAAAAATCATTATATTTTCACAGGGAGCGCAACCAAGAGGCGAATAAGTTGGCTAAAAGCTCAAAAGACCCAGAGAAAAAGTCCTGGTTGTTATTCTTTTGTTGTTAACCTCAGCCTTTGAATGGAGATGCCCAGGCAGGGAGCAAAGACCTGGCACTATGACCGTCCCTAGGTGACAAGGGTTTCCCTGGGTAAGGGTTTCCTCCCACGGGCACGTGGACGCAGAGCTGTGGCTGCCCCTGGAGCTGCTGCTCCTTCGCAGTGTGCTGGGACGGTGCCTGGGGAGCTGCCCCAGCTGTTGATTTTACTGGTAACATCATTTGCTGATGCAGTACTTTAATGGTAGTTTATTAATGAGGTTCTTTTAAATTACTCTATTTGATACTAGCTCCAAAAAACCCCAAACAACCCACCTCACGTTATTGGCCATGTTTGACCCATTAAAAAAAGCAATGCACCTTCAGCGCTGTTGGAGTTCATTTTTGGAAATACCTATTTAGACAACTTTTTAAAAGCCTATTACTTACCCGAAAGGTTAAAATGACCTCAGAGTAGCTTTCATTGCCCATGATTACAACGTAGCTGTATTTTTAAAAGAAATCTATGGTATTCTCCCAAAGCTTTATGCTGCCTGCACAGAGATTTTTAAGAGCTAATCCTGTTTGTTTGCTCAGGTGAATGTTGAAACCCATTTCTCCCTTAATAGATGGTTAGTGCTGGCTTTGAGGTGTTACTGTTTTCCTTCTTCAGCCTTGAGTGTGCACAGTAAAAGTCTGATTCAGAAACCCTGTTTTAGTTGCACAGTTCCTGCCCGTGCAATGCTGAGCCCCTTGCCTGTGCAGGTTTTTTTACAATGGACTAAACTTTTCAGTGCTGATCAAGGTGTTTGCACATGTAGATCCTTTTAAAATGAAGAGGAATTTGGTGTGCAAATCCCGCAGGAGACTTTGAAAATGCCAACCTGCATTTTATGTTACAAGAAGAGGGGAAAGCCCTGTATTTAAAACTGAGCTTGGAGCACTGGGAGCTGCTCTGCTGCTGTCTGGGAGCTAATCCTGCACTGGCTCCTCCGTGGCTTCGGTGGCAGTGTGTCCACTTCAAGAAGTGTCCAAGGCCAGGTTGGACGGGGCTTGGAGCAACCTGGACTAGTGGAAGGTGTCCCTGCCCATGCCAAGGGGTGGAACGAGATGAGCTTTAAGGTCCCTCCCAACCCAAACCATTCTGTGATTCTGTGCTCAGCCTTGGTCCTGCTCATCCCACAAGCCCAGCAGATGGAGAGTGGAGCAGGGCTGTGATTTCCAGCTCTGGTGCTTTGGAGCTGTGGAAGGGCTGCTCTGTGTTCCCTGGCTGAGTGATGGTCTCCAGCCTGTCCACACAACTCTGATCTGTATCGCTGCTGATGGACATCACTGCTCCCCAACAGACTGCTTTTAAATTGCACCCATAGATCTTCCCTGCACCAAAACATTCCTGCTCCAGTAGTTAGTGATGCCTGAAGTTATGTCTCCACATCAAATTAAGTAACTGTGCTATCAATAAGGAGGAGTAATGCCATGTATTCCCTTCTGGATGTCTCCCTGTCCCTCATTTGTTTGCTGCTCCTGATTAAGACGGATAACAAGCTATCAGTAATTTTCTAACTGCGGTGCAAAGCAGTGAGGATTAAATCAGTCTGTGTCACTGGCCATAATTTAGGGAACTCGAGTGGGTCCCCTGCATTTGTTAGACTCCGAGGCAGTGGATGCTTGGGATTGTCTGAGCAAAGCCTGGGTGATGTGAACATCTCTGCATGGGCAGAGCCAGGAGGGGATGTGGGGCCAACAGACCCCTGTCCTGCTGGGCAGACTGGGAGCTGCGGGTGTGTTTAATCTTTGCTGTGCTAGCTGCATCGCTGGCAAAAGCCAGTGGAATGCTCCCTTTGACCTGAATTGAGCTTTTCACCTCCCTCTGGCCTTTTTAATGCATTCCTTCTAATGTCAGGCTTGCTCACAGTGAGCAACTTGGATTTAATTTGGACAAGGATACTGCAGAGATAGATATATATTAATGCAGAGATTAAATAACTTCTAGGCATCTTCAGGCACCCAGTAATGTGAATTATGGCTGGAAAGGTCTCTCCTGTAAATAGGCAGTACTCGAGAAGAGCTGTTAGCATCATTTTGTGAGCAGTGAAATATGCAGGAATGATGGGAAAGAGCTGCAGATCAGCGTCAGAGGAGAGTACTTCTCTGGGGCAATGGTCCACAGGATTGAAAGCTCGTGGGTGTCTAGAAGGTACCACCAGCTGACTCCAGGAGCTTTTAGCCAGAGCCAGCGGGGTTTGTCCACAGGTAAAAAAATGTTTTAGAGAACAGTGAAAATGGGGGCTTTTTACTGGAGGTGCCATCTCTCCATGGGGGCTGGACAAGGCAGCAAAGGAAGAGTGAACCTTCCACCTTTGGGTCACCTTGAGGAGGAGACGCTTGTTATCAGGGCTGGGAGCCGTGGAGTGACAGGACAAGGGGGAATGTTTTTAAACTGACAGAGGGCAGACTTAGATGGGATATTAGGAAGAAAATCTTCCTTGGAAGGGCGGTGAGGCCCTGGCACAGGGTGCCCAGAGAAGCTGTGGCTGCCCCTGGATCCCTGGAAGTGTCCAAGGCCAGGTTGGACGGAGGTCGGAGCAACCTGGGCTGGTGGAAGGTTGCTCCATGGCAGGGAGTGGAATGAAATGAGTTTTAAGGTCCCTTCCAACCCAAACTCTGATTGTATGACCATGCAAACCTTTGCCTAAAAGTGGAAACATCCCAGGCAGAAGTGGCCTGGCTGCAGAAGCGTCCATCACTTACTCCATCATTGCATGTGTCCATGTTTTGTTTCCTTCCATCAGAGGGGGCAAGGGGGGACGTGCCCACCTCACTTGGAGCTCTTTGCACTCTCTGTGCTGGTGAGTGGAGACTGGAACAGGCTGAAGTGTGGTGCGAAAGCCTGCACAGGCCTCCTGTCCTTCCAGGGAAACACAGGCTGAAAGAAATGAACAGCGGGGGGGAAAAAGGCTGTGGGAAATGTAGATATATTTTAAACTTTCTTGGCTTTGCTTATATGTATATATGCACACACACACCCACACACACCACTATGTGCTTCAGCAAGGCTTTCTTGGAGGATTTTAAAATATCAACAGCAACCAAAAAAAAGGGGAATGGAGCAATTCCTGAGCTTCTGAATGGCAGGGGGGCCATGGGGACTGCTCGAGCCACCACCAGCCCTGTGCTTGCCCACACCTCCTCCTCCTTCCATGCCTGCCTTTGCTTTTCCTCACTCAACTCATGGGAGAGGATGGGACGGAGCCCGCGGTGGCGGGGCAGGATTAGCAGACTGTGTTTGTGTTTGTGCTGGTGACCACCTTCCAGGTCCCCACACTGCAAACACGGGTGTGCTCCAGCCCCTGGGCCCCTGGCGTGGCAAAGGCTGTGTGTGCCCTGTGGAGGGCTGTGCTCTGGTGGCCAGGACGATACCCCCAGCTGACACGGGCTGGTAGACTCAGCTCCCCACCCCTCCCGAAAACAGAGCAGCATCCAGATTTTATTGGGATGACGGCTGTGGCATTGATGCAGCCTCTGCATCTTAGGAGAGCTCGTCTGCTGCTGGAGGGTGTGAGTGGGCTGGAAAGGGGCTTCCAGTACACATGTTGATGTGGATGGGGACACTGACATGAAATGGTCCCATTTCCAGCCCTGCAGGAGCCTCTGTGCATAGTTGTCCTCCAGTCTGCAAAGAGCTGTGTCCTCCATGGCCTGGAGGACGTGGGCATCACCTCCAGGAGCAGGGAGGAGCAGAGCCACTGCCTGCTCTCCTGCCACCACCAAGAAATGATCAGCCGCAGCCTGGATCAGAGCTGGGCATGTCTGGGTGTGACCTCACCTTCTACCCCATGGCTGTGGCAGCCCTGTTTCCAATACACCCTCAGGCTTCAGACTGAGCCGGGACCTTCAGCTTTGGCCTCTTTCTAACACAATAAAGCTCCAGGGTTGTTATCTTTGGGGGGCCGAGGGGGTTCAGCTCCCTCTGCAAAGCATCACCGAATTTAATTTTCAGCAAGGCAAAGCTCAGCATCACCAGCTGATTTCTTTATGTGTCACCTCTGGCTTTGCCTGCTGCCTTCTCCTCCCACCAGGGAGAGCGGGGCTGGCACTCTGCGTTAACAGGCAGTGAAAATGAGACCTCTTCTCTCCCTGACCCATTAGTTAAAGCCACATATGGAGCTCTTTTCTTGCAATCTGAAGTGATCACATAAATAGGGGTGACAGAGCTAAATGAACGTTTGAGAAGATCCTGCAGGATCAGCAGAGAGGAGCCGTGTGAACCTCCAGAAACTGGGGGCACCACTACATACCAGATGCTGGGTTTTCTTCCTTCCTGAGCACAGAGTTCAGCCTGGACATGGAAAAAGTCCCAAGGTGCAGCCAACCAGCCATTTCTTGCCTCTGTGACAGAGCCTGGGGATCACTTGTTTTCCTGTTTTTCCTCTTTTTCTGTTGGGGATCCGTGAGCATCCTTGTGCAGGTTCTGGGTGTAATCCTCACATTGTGAGGGTTGTTTCAGCTGAGTGATGGTGGGAGCAGCACTGGAGACCACAAGGCTTGTGGTGTGGGATGGTGAATTGTGAGATGGTTGTTTTGTGGAGAGATGGAGAGAAAAATCCACCTTCCCACCGGGAAGGCACCCGGCCACGCTCACTAAAACCATCTCTGCCAGTTCAACGTGGATTGCCAGCAGTAAATCCCCACACGCTGTTGCATTCATGGTCAAGCTCCAAAGGCAAAGTCAGTGACCCCGGTGGAGCTGGGTGAGCGTCCACGGGGATGTGTTTCCTGTATCCATCCCTAGATACTGTGGATACACCACTGTTTGCAGCTTATCCCTTGCAACTTTAATTGTGGGGCACATCAGGTGGGAGCCTGAGGGCTGGCTGGCTGAATTGAGCTGCTACATGAACTAGGCAGATAAGCATAGCCATCAACATCTCTCTCCTCGATGTTATCCCCCAACTGAATAAGCTAAATTCTCTTGGAGTCAGCTTTAATATCTCCTAAAGGGATGGGGAGGCTCTCAAAGGAGTGGCAGGAGACACAGGATTATCACTGGAAAATACTGAGCTGAGAGTTCAGCACCGAGCCGCTCCCGGGCACGGGCAGGACGTGGTGTGCCCACCGCGTTGGAGAGACACGGACCCCAGGCTCCCGCTGTGGCAGGAGAGCAGTTCGGTCATCTCCCAAAGGACCTGATCTCAGCCGTGTGGTTGTCAAATTTGCCATCACTCCCACCATACAACACGCCTGATGCGATTTTTTTGCATCTCTCCCATCAAACCAGCATCTGAATGTCCCTAATATATCTCCATAAAAATCTGCACAGCTGTTCCAGCAAACGGCCTGGAGTGCTGTGGGCTTTTATGAGTATTAACTACGTTAAGCAAAGCAAATCTCACAATTACATTGTCTGTGGGAGCAGCAAACTTCTTCCATCAGTCTCCCTGGGCAAGGAAAAAGGGTGATTAGTGTCCTGTTATCATCACAGTCGTGGTTTAAGATGCTTTTACCAAGAGCACGACGACAGCCCTTGCCCAAAGCAGCTTCGTGTTCCTTGCTGCTATTATCATAAGTAACCTGATGTGCTTGACATGTCATCAAATGTTGCTGAGCAGAGTCTTCCTTTGAATAATAATTTTTAAAAAGAACCATGTTGCTGATCTGTCTCACCCTCTGTGGGGTTTTTTTGGCATGGATTTGGCAGACCCTGGTCTCATCCTATTCCTCCAAGCAGCCACAGTGGGAAAAGCTCAGGACAGTCCTCAGCAGTGCAGGATTGGGGCTCTGAGCTTTGAAACGTTGGGAAGGAAAAAGAATAATTTTTAGAGAATTTAGATGAGTCTGTTGAGCTCTGCTTCAGAGCAAAGGAAGGACTTGGTTTCTTGCTGTGGGCTCTGGTTGAGGCTGATGGGGCTGCACATGGCAAAGCCACGCAGATCCCAGGTGCTTTATGTCATCTCCACCAATAGCTCCTGGCTCTATAAACCCCCGAGTCTCTGGAACACTCCCTGGTGACTTGTGCCACTTGGCTGGGGCGTATTTTCACCTCAATTTCAGCAGTGCAGTGTCTCTTTCTCGTGCCTCCGCCACGGGTGCATCCCAGTTTGGACAAACAGGATCCACTTCTCCAATATGAAGGTGGGGGAAGTTTGAATGGAAAATAAAAAAAAAATAATAAAAAAAAGGCTGATAGTGATTGTGCCGGAAAATTGGATTTCAGGCAGTGGGAATTTGAGTTGAATTATCACAAATGGTGTGTGGAAATTTTGCTTTCCATTAGAAATCCGTGTTTCTGTAGAATGGGGGACAGGGTGCAAAAAAGCTTCATCCAGCTCACTGTGCTGTGCAAAAGAAACCATTTCATTCTGGCAAAGCGCAGTGTTGTTTCGAGAGAGTGCTGGGAGAAAAACGGTCCAGAGCAGTGGCAGAGTTGGCCTAAATTACAAGTACTCAGATCTGACAGGAGAGATGCTGTCCCAAAACAGCAGCAAAACATCCCACAGGAGGGCAGTGTCAGTAGAGCCCCAAGCCAGGTTTTCACCCGTTTTCCTAAAAGCCAAGGAAAAGGAAAACAACTCCAATTGCTGTAATTTTTTCCCTCTGTTCAGCCTCTGAGTGCAGCTCCTTCCTTAGGTGTGCTCAGGTCATCCTGGCCAGCCCAGGGATGGTGGGTGCTGCCTCAGCAAGGAGTTGGTTGGCCAAACCCCAGTGTTCCTCTCAGCCCTCAGTCCCTAGGATTTATCCAAATAGCTGTGATTTTTCCTCTTTCCCAGCCCCTTTTGGGGGGTGGCAGCAGCCCAAGGGTTTTCTCTTAGACGTAAGGGGGCTTGCCAGGTCCTTCCAGGCTCATTAGATGCCAGAGGTCAGAGGGGCAGATTATTAGTGTTTAAATACTGATTTGCAGAGCTGCCCTGTGTCCTTGGCTGGGGCAGGGATGTGTCTGTGCTGCTGTCCCCAGAATAAGGGACCCCAAAGCCACAGGTGATGCTTTTAGTACTTCCCCCTCATCCATCTCCTCTTTCCATCACAGTGTCTGCTTTCTGCTCCTCCTGATCCTGGGATAGAGGGATTGATGACAGGTGTTTAGTGATTACTCTTTTTCCACATGACCTCCCTGGCGAAGCTCAAGAGGGAGAGAAGACCTGGGGCTCCTGGGAGGAGGAAGGGCAGCTGTGGCTGTGATGGAGGAGCCATGGAATGAATGGACAGATGAGCAGGATGCAAGGGAAAAATAAGCTTTTCCCCAGCTGGCAGCACCCCATCAGCCCGTCCCAATTCGATCACCTTTGGCTGAGTGACCCCTGCAGCAGTTCAGTGCAGGGGTGCAGCCAAACCCCCATGAGGGGGGCACGGGGTCCTCAAACCCTGGCTGGGAGGCAAAGTTGGCTCACCTGAGAGTGAGCAAACCTGGTGGCTCCTGTCACTGCCAACCTCCCTCCTGTTTCCAGCCACAGGAATGGACTGGCCCTGCTATAAACCCAGAGAAGGCTGTGTCTGGAGACAGGTGTGGGTGTCCTGGCTTCTCAAATGAGACGATTAACAGGTAGCCACAGGGCACCAAGAGAGAAAACCATCTTCCTCTTTCCTTGCCACCCTTATCTCCAGAGGAAGCTTTTTGTTTAAATTATAATGAAAGGGGGTGTTCTTTTGCTCTGGGGGAGCAGAGCAGGCTATAGTGCGGAGGCTGCCAGTGCTGGGCATCCCTGACACTGGCAGGCAGTCGGAGCATCCCACTAGAGAGGGACAGGTGCTGATCTCATCTTCAAATACAGCAGGATACAATTATTGGCATTTTCCTTGCATTTGAGCCCTGGACATTGAATGGCAGTAAATGAGCTGGCCTGGCCCACGCTAGGTGTCAGGACACACCACCCCCCACCAGGCAGAGAATTAAATCCCTGATGGAGAACATGGGGACCCCAAAGCTGTGGGAAAGCATGACAACCTCTGTGGGCTGCCAGAGACATACCACAGTTGGGATTACAGCCTTTCTAACAGGGACTGTGTCTTCTGGCGAGATGTCAGCCTGGGAAATGGTCAGCTCCTGGCCAAAACAGGACATGACTTGTTAACCACATGCCTGCAAAGGAAAGCACAGATACCATGTGTGCACATGCAGAGTTTGGCTGTTCTGTATTGCTGTGTGTCCTTGGCTGGTAACTCCTGGCTTTGAAGCTCTGTGTAGTGTGGGATGACTGAGGTTGAAGGGGCCCTTTGGAGCTTGTCCAGCCCAAAGTCCAGCTCAAGCAGACTTAGAGCATCACCACCCCCAGGGTGCTGCTCCTCCATTGCCAGCAGACCTGTGTCGTCTGAACTCTGGCTCAACAAGTGGAGCTGAATTTCTGGAGCAAAAGCCTGCTTCTTCCTGGCATCCTGATGGATTCACATGCTGGCTAGGCAAAGGAGGAGACATCACGGAGCGACATGGACCTTCCCAGTGCCACAGCCTGCCTTCCCAGGTCCTGCCCGTGGAGGGGAGCAGCACCCCTGAGGAACACCCCATCACCCCAGATGCTGCTACTGGAGCCTTCAGAGGCAGCTTTCTCAGGCCCTTCTGTTGTGGCTTCCTGAAGATGGATGTGAAAAGTTGCTGTAGAGCTGATCTGCATTTGAAGAGGCCTTTAATGAAGTCAGAAGGTTGTTTAAACACAAGCAACACTCAGGGACCCTGAACTGTCTGGTTAAGCCCAGCCCTGTCAAACGTGTGGCCTGTTGAACAAAGGGTGCAGAGGAGCATCTTAATAAAGTCAGGGCACTAATAAATGAAGTGAGCAGTTCTCTGAGACTATCAAACATGAGACCCTGGCTGTGGTTTGGTTACAGCTCATCCTGTTTCCAGCCTCACAGGGACTCTTTTCAAACAGCTTTAATCCTAAAACTTAAGCAACAACTTGCCCGTAATTCCACGTCTGTACACGCTCTCATCTTTCCAATGCACCTCGTGCTCTGGAGGCACAGATTAGAACCGCTGGCAGCTGAGGGGTGACATTTCAGAGCAGCACTTGAGCCTCAAGGCACTTGTCAAATGTCTTTGTGCTTCCCTGGTTCTCCGAATGCAACAGCCTCGAATGTGGTGTGTGTGTTGCTGGCTCTGACATCGATTCCTGGCACCACGTGATGCAGCAGTGAGAAGGGATGAGGAGAGGGCTTGGAGAGGGACAGCTGGGCAACGGGTATTTGTGGGGCTTTTACAAGGAGGAAAGGGCTTTAGGGTCCCTTCCAACCCCAGCCGTTCTTGACTGGAAAATGAATTCTTGCTGACTTGCTTAGCTTTGATATGCTGTGTAATAAAGCAAAAAAAAAAACAACCCAAAACAATAATGAACAGATTAAAGGAATTACCCTCGAGGAAAAAAATAGATTTTATCAGAAAGCTTATTTGAGAGGTGAATTGTTTTGCTAATTTCATGCTACAAATCATTTCTGGTTAATAGTCCCGAGCTGGTCGGGGTTGCTGCAGGTACCTGGTGTTGGAGCAGAGCTGCCATGGGGATGAGGCGGGCTGGTCCCTGCAGCCCAGTGCAGGCTCACCAGGCTGGAGCAGCAAAGGCTGGGCTGTGCCCTGTCCTCCTGGTCTTGTCCGTCTCACAGGCACAGTTAAGGAGACAGATACTATATTACTGGGCAGGAGTGTGTCAGTGGGGCATCCGATGCCATTTGTTCTAGGGGTTGGGTACAGAGACAGAGAAGGAAAGTTTCAAGGCCTCTTTATTTTTCCCTTTAGTGCCTGAAGGCAGCCAAAAAGCGAGGCAAATGATGGCTGTGGGGCTCAGGCTCGGCCCTGAGCATCTGGAGCATTGCTGTGGATTCGGGCAGTGCTGTGGCCAGGGCGCTGCTCTCCCAGGCACTGGGGCAGAGCTGTGGCACCCGGTCCAGACCCAAAGGAGTATTTACCTCTGTTGCCCCTGTGTGTTTCTGCAGGTCCGAACTGCTTTGCGGGAACCACGATAATTCCCGCCGGCATCGAGGTGAAGGTGGACGACTGCAACATCTGCCACTGCCACAACGGGGACTGGTGGAAGCCGGCGCAGTGCTCCAAGCGGGAGTGCCAGGGCAAGCAGGCTCTGTAGTGGGGACCCCTGCCAGCCACACAACCCGCTGAGGATGATGAGGAAGGAAGGGCCTCGATGCTGCCCCTGCCACCGCAACAGGGTCACCAGCACAACCTGCGAGGGTTCCACACGAGCAGAGACCTGCGGGGAAGGGTCTCCCTGTGCCCCCTCCTGCTCTCCCTGGCTTTGCACACCGCGTATCTGGTCTCTAGGTATCTCCTCTGCTTTTGTAATCATCAGTGCTTGGGAGGGATGCAGTGGTCAGATTTGGGGAGGGAAAAAAAGGAGAATGGCCCCTGGGAGCTCTTGGACTGGTGATGCCTTCGAACCGACGATCGATTCACCGCTCTCACTTTCTACAGTGTGGATCGTGGGGTTTTTCACATTTATTTATTTAAGGGGTTTTTGCTATTGTGATTTCTTTTTTTTTTTTTTATTAAGCCTCTTCCTAAGCTGGGATCATTGGGACAATACAGCTGTGAGTGAAGCGATGGATGGAGCATTTTTTATTGTGTCTGTAAGCGGGAGTGGCACCAAGGACAGGAGGGAAATAGGAATTAAAAGGGGAGGATGGGGTTAAAAAACCCCCAACCAACTGGAATGTAACTTGCAGCAGGACCGAGGTAGATGTACAGGTATGGACCAGACAGCCACGACACGAGCTGTATCTGTGTTACACTTTCCCCACTGAGTGGGGACAATAAAGTCGAAGACACCCACACAGTCAGCGTGACCTTAATGGGAGCAGGAGCCCACACTGGCTGTGTGGGCAGGGCAGGGCAGGGCAGCCAGGCAGGAGGGGCTGGAAAGGCCCTGAGAAAGCAAGATCTTACCTGGGTGGTCTCTGTGAGGCCTGGCTGGGGTGTTGGGGGTGACGCACCAGGGTCCCACCTGTTCCTGGTTCCCAGACTGAGGTTGTGCCTACCTGCCTTGTCCAGTCCCTTGGCACCACGGCCGCCCTTGCTGGAGCCAAGGGCAGCATTTCATTGCTTTCAGCAACAGCGGGTCACAGTGGGTCTGATCCCCACACACAGGGAGGTTGCCAGGAATGCCCCATGGCTGTGGCAGCACTACAGTGGCTCTGCTGGCAGGCGGAGCCTTTGGTGCAGCATGAGGGAGCTGCCCTGGCTCTCCCTGGGAGCATCCATACTGCTGGGGATAAAGCAAGCCACGGTGTGCAGGGGGATGAGGCTGGGCTGGCCACATCCGTGGGAATCAGCTGCTGGTGAGGGGTGTCTCTGGAAAGCAGCTCTGTGCTGTCTGCCAGGAGGAGAGGTCCCCGTGGTCCCCACCAGCAGCCGAGCGTCCCTGTCAGGCTTTTCTTCAGTGGCACCTCCTGCTTTCTCAGGCTGCAGCTTCTGGGCGATGCTGTGAGAGAAAAGCCACCAATGTGATCTCCCTGCTCTGCCTGCCCCGGTGAGTGCAGGAGCCTTTCCCATGACCCTCCACACTTGGTTCCCTGCTTTATGGTCGTGGTGCTTGTTTTGTTCAGACTTCAGACTTCAGTCCAGCACCTGCTCTCAGCACTGGCAGCAGCAGATCCTCCCCACAGCATCCTCCACCAGTGGATCAGCACATCGGGCTCAGTTTATACACACTGTTGCCTTTATATTTTGATTTCTTCCCCATTTTGGTGTTTTATGGAGGGCAGGGGTGGGGTGAGCATTGGCTTCCTGTAGGCTGAGCGTCAGGCGCCACTGCTGTGTGAGCTGTTGCCTGTCAATGACTATCTGGTTTCAAAACTTTCAAACAATAGTGTGCCTGAAACTAGTGAGAAAAAAAATATCTGTAAAAATGGGGGGGGAGGGTCCTAGGAACAATATTTGATGTGTAAAAGACTATATTATTAAAAAATTATTTTGTTAAATATAAAGTGTGTGAACCCGCAAAAAAACCCCAAAATTACATACTTGTGGTGTATTTTACTCTGCTGATCATCAGCCCCTCATGCTCCCCATTCCCCATCTCATCCCTGACTCCAGCCCCCGGCTCTCCACAGTGTTGGTGAGTTGTTGGGATGGGAGGAGTGGGCTCGGAGCCTGGAAATAGCCGTGAGAGTCCCATGGACGGGATGGGCTTGCCCAGGGAGCATCTCAGCCCTGGCTCAGTAAACCAGCTCTGCTTTGCCAAACTGGGATTCCCATTTGGGGAGCTGCTGTGGACCGACACAGCTCCCAGGCTCTTGCTTTAACCTCCATCTGGTTTTGCCTTTTACTGGTGCCATTTTATATTTGATGCCATTTCCTGAACATGGAAATCTGCTTTCAGTTCACAAACTCCATTTGGTACCTCCAGATGCATCATTATTTACACTGATTAGTAGTTACTCTAATTAATTACAGCTTAATTACTGTAGTTAATGTTTGTACAGTGCTTGGAACAAGTACAACTCTATACGTGCCACATATTATTATTTTCTTCGTTATTAATTAAGCACCATCTCCATTCCATGCTGTGCTCCTTCATTATTTCCCAAGGAGTCACTGTAGCACCCTTATTCCCACCCAGGAGTACTTTTCTCCCAGCTGCCACCAGGATGCTGCAGTGCTGGACCAGCACGGGAAGAGCAGTGGGATCGCTGAGCAACATGGGAATGCCCCCTTTTTCCCCTTCACCCTTTCAGGGCAGCGTGTCTAAACCAAATGGGAAATAAAAAGCTGAATGCAGGGGGCACCCCAAGGATCACGCTCAGGATGCTGGGGGGTGTGTGTGTGGGTGACACGAGGGGAAGCCCTGGAGATCCCATCACTGAGATGAGATGCTGGCTGGGGCCAGAGAAGGGATCTGACTCCCCAGATCCAGTGGTGTCAGACACACAGTCCTGCTGAGGGATCCCACAGCTCTCCCTGCGCACAAAGGCGAGGTGTGGGAGAAGCGATGGGCACAGATCAGATTTGCTGAGAAAACTTGCACTCTTCATACGTGGTATACAGTGTTGCCACGGCACTGGGTGCTTGGAGCAGTGGCCCCAAAAATCACTACCATTGGCTTTGCTTCCCCTCAACCCATCTCAGGCCAGGGTGGATCCAGGACTGATATCCCATCAAGTGCTCTCCAGATACAACGCAGAGTTTCATCCTCACCCCAATCTCCTTCCTTTCGGCCTTTTTTTTTTCTTTTTTAACATGGTAGTTCATTTCTGCATTTAATTAATCACAGCTCTGGGCCAGCCAGACCCATTAACTACTCTTCTCATTTAGACCTTTCAGAGATGCAGTTGCAGATGCAATTTAATTTGTTGACCTGTGATCGATAGCAATTAATACCACCTCTTTAATCTTGTTGAAAGGTTCGTCTTGGGCTTCCAGAGGCTGCCAGCTGAAGGGAAAGGTGCCTGATACATATGTTATTAGATAGGGGAGCACAACCTCCTCTGTGGGCACCGTCCTTCCCATCTCCCTGGGCTCTGACCCTCTTCAAAATACAACAGATATTTGTGGAAGATGGAGAAAACAAGGTGGATGAAAGTGAGGGAAGATGCTGAGAGGTAGAGAAGAGCAGGGGGCTTGGTAGGGCAGAAAGTAGGGGAAGGTAGAGTTGATGAGTTGGAAAAGTGAGGGATAAAGAGAACAGGATGAGGGGAGACAGAAATGGTACAACCTAGGAGATGTGGCAAGAAAAGGGAGGTACAAGGACTGAAATTGGAGCAAAAAAAGCAGGTCAGAGAGTGGAGAGCTTGAAGGCAACACCTTCAGCAGGAGTAGCAGTGAATTGTGCAGAAGGAACAGACCCAGAGCCAGAAAAACTGTCCTTCCCCTTGGGGTTCCTTGCACCCCAGTCTCACTCCTTTGCTGTGATGCCATTTTTTGCCTCCCCAAGTGCAGCGGCTGTGTACAGCTCCCTCCTCCTCCCAGCAGTGGGAAAACGGACCCTGAGAGCATCACCTTTCCCTGTCCTCATTAATATGCCATTACTCGAGATTGCTTTATAATTACGGGATAATTTCCTGCACACCCCAGGGGGGGACTGACTCAGCTCCGGATCACCTGCGGAGCATCAGGAGGGTGATGTCGTTCTCCCCCAGGAGCCTGCAAGGTATGCTGAAAACCAGGCTAAGCCTGGGAAAATCCTGGCTTTGGTTACTCTCCATCCTACCGGTGCTCCTGAGTCAGCAGCATGGAATGGCTTCGGTGGCACATAATGAGCCCAGCCCCCTGGTGACCGTCCCCTGGCTCGGATCCGCTGCAGCAACTCCCATCCAGACACAGCTCTGCTAAGGGGAAAGGCAAAGAGCAGATCCTTGGATCCCAGCACGGCAGGAGCAACAAAGTGTTTCACTTTGGTGGCTGATACAGGGAAAGGAGGGCCCATCCATCTTCCTTGTAGTGTGGAAGCTTAGCTTTGAAAACACAGGGCATAGAACGTATGGAAAGGAAGTTAGTGCCTGTGTTTATATATTCAGGATCATGGGATGGTTTGGGTTGGAAGGGACCTTTAAAGGTCCATTTAATATACCCTATTGTATTTACTTGTATTTGCAGATATACTTCCTACATTTTCAAAGGGATTTTTTTTTTAGGGAATGTATCTTTTTACCATGACTAACCTCAGTACTTGAAAGAGGTCACTTAGCCACACTCGGACAAAGGGACAATTATGCACTAGGAAATTGGAAGGAAAGGACAAAATGCAAGAAAACTCCTTTGGGCTGGCACAGAACTAGATGGTTCCCTACCAGCACTCCTGGTCTCCTCCCTGCCAAGGCCATGGGACACCCTGCAGAGGTGGCCTCACCTTCTGGGCACCCAGCTGGGTGTTATTGGTGGCTGTTCAGCGTGAGACAGACAAAGCCTCTCCTTTCTGGGAAGTCCGTGTCCTCTGACCACGCTGGCTGCCCTGGGGTCACTATCTCATAGAATGCCAGAATGATGTGGTTTGGAAGGGACCTTAAAGATCATCTCATTCCATGGGCAGGGACACCTTCCACCAGCCCAGGTTGCTCCAAGCCCCGTCCAAGCTGGCCTCGGACACTTCCAAGGATGGGGCAGCCACAGCTTCTCCGGGCTTCACCACCCTCACAGGAAAGAGTTATCTGTATTTCATTCATTCATTTATATTAATTAGTTATTTGCATCCCTGGGACCTGTCACTTGATACTTTCTTCGCACTGGGCTTCCCCTGGAAAAAGGCAAGAGAGTGGGTATAGTATATATATCTATATATATATATATCTATATATATCACCAAGGGACATTATCTGAGAGTTTCAGGGCATCCTTCCCAGCTCACCCTTTCCGACCCCTGGCTCATGCAGCATCCCTGGGGCTGTTACCTGTGCCTGACCCTTTCTGCACGTTGCCCAATTTCAGTGGCCCAGCCAGTCAGGGAAAGGAGTCTTTGCTATGCTGACTTTCTGATATTGGCATCAGATACAGGAGACAAAGATCTGGGGAAAGAAGGGAGAGAGAGAAAGAGCAAGTCTGAGCTATTTAGACTTGTTTCAGAGGGACAAAGCAGGATTTCAATAATAATGCCACCATTACAGCCCTCATTTAGACTGTAAGGCATCTGGCACTGGAAAGGACACAGTGAAGGTACTTGTGGCCATTAAACACACACAATATTCCATGTTCTTGTTCCTCTGGTAGTGATAACACAGGAAAGCTTGAAGAGAAACCACCAGTCCACTCTCCCACCCAGTTATGTATGGGATTATCCTATATCAATTACCCCTGGAGGTATTCCAGCACTGGCTTGGCTCTTTGTTTGGAGAAGCAGACAAATCCACACCTAGGGAGTTTGGGAAAAAATCCTATGAATCTCAAAGGCAAAACTCCAAGAAAGCAGGGCTCCCCAAGCTTTACATTGTCCTTCCAAATGATGTATGATGAGCATAGAATCATGTAACAGTTTGGATTGGAAGGAGCCTTTAAAGTCTTTCTAGTCCAACCCCCTGCCCTGGGCAGGGACACCTTCCACCAGCCCAGGTCGCTCCAAGCCCCATCCAACCTGGCCTTGGACACTTCCAGGGATCCAGCGGCAGCCACAGCTTCTCTGGGTACCCTGTGCCAGGGCCTGCCCACCCTGCCCACCAAGTACTTGGTTAATAAACATCATTTTGGTTTAGCACACAGGGACCAGTGGTCTTCACTCTTTTCATCAGTTATCTGGCTTGGTGGCTGCACTCTCTGCCTTGCTCAAACAGTTTTCTGCACTGCCTAGGGCTCGCTCTGTTCCTACAATTTGGCTGTAGTTGCCATTTCTCTTTTTTTTTTTTTCAAAGGACAAAAGCTTTGGGAAAGGGAAGAGATAAAAATGTGAGGAACTTGCTCTCCTGCAAATAATCCACTCCCATACATGCTGAAATGCTCGTTTTGCAGTCCATTAAGCTCAAGTTAATGCAGGTAGAGCATGTCTGGCATCGAGAGGATGGTAAAGGTTTCGGGCTTTAATTTTACTCAGATGGAAAATCCTACACGTTCCTGGCTGGTGTCGGCACTTCTGCAGCAAAGACAACAGGCCCCGCAGGAAGCATGAGGCCAAGGTTAAAGCACTTCTAAGTCAAGATGTGATGAGACCCAAAGAAGCAATTTCCCATTGTATTGCGGATCTTCTGGCACTTTACTGGCATGAATAGAAACTGCCAGCGAAAGGGGTGCGTGGGGACCCATTGGAGCTGCAGATGGCTTTAAATTTCCCCTAACTTTCCCTGGATTCAAGGTTATCCTCCTGGCATGCCGCAGGCCTGCGTACTTGGGCTAATTGCATTTCCAAACAAACAGTAGCAGTGCCCCTCCTAGCCCTGCCAGCGTGAAGGGAAAGCAAATGGAGACGTGCCTGGATAATAGAGCCTGTTTGTTATCATGCTGTGAAGCTCCATGGAATATTTTAGCCCTTAAAACATCCCAAATCCCACTGGTTTTGTCAGCAGCGTGGGAAACGATAAATGGGAGGAGGAGCAGGAGCCTCGGACAAGGGAGCAGGGGCATGTAGGGAAGGACAACCCTTAAAATTTCCCTGATGGTGAAAGAGTCTCCCTGTGGTGACCTCCCTGAGGTGATGGGGTTTCCCTGACCCAAGAGTGCCAAGCTCCTCTTGGGTGCCTCTGAGAAGATCCAAGGCTGGTCTCCAGCTGGAGCTTGGGGACTGACACATCCTTTGCAGTCCCCTTTCTCACCGAGACAGTGGCAACCTGGGCTCCATGCTCCTGGTTTTGAGAAAGTGGCTCACAAACCAAAGTCGTCATTTCCCAGGCCAAAGTCCCCCAGTATTTGTGTGCTACCAGTGGCTGTGATGCCTTGTGGCAGAAATACAGGAATTTTCTTCTGTGACACCATGTCAAGAGCAGAAATAAGAAGTTGCTGAGTGAGAGACAAGATGCTGAGGGGTAGGTCAATGTAGAAGTAGAAATCTATGTGGATGCATGCCTGAATTCCTGACCAGGGAGGCACACACACATCCTTTGAAGGAGTTACCCCAGCCAGGCTTGGCCTGTTGCCCCTCTAACCCTGGGCAGGGTGGGCAGGAGGTTCTGAGAAACCCACCTGCACACAGACTTGTTCTGTCATTTTGTCAGATACACTCTTCAACCAGCATTACCCGGCCAGGGGCATTTGGCCTTAGTTTTTGAGACTAAAGACACCATTTTGAGAATAAAAACACCTGTAGGAACATAACACATAGCAAAGATCTTGTGACCTCTGTGTGCAGGGGCCACCATGGGCAATGGGGCCAGAGCCTTGTCCAAGGGAAGCCTTGAAGTGTCACAGATTTCTGTTTCCTTTGAAGAGAAGAGAGAAACCAAGCAGGTTAGAAAATACAAAAAGAAGGAAACATGAAAGCAACAGAGCCACTTTCCCTTCCAAACAACACAAATTTGTTGAACCTGCTCCTGGAGAAGATGCAGGGGTAAAACTTGGCCCTGTGAGAGGATCCTTCATCCAGCACCAGCAACACCAGAAGCCTCTCCCCATTCCCAATGGATCTTAAAAGCTCTGTTCCCCACGGGAAAATAGCCCTATGGGCAGGAGCAAGAGGCCCCTTCATCCACTTTTCTCATATCCATTTGGTGATAAATGTATGTTAATCTGCACCAATGTTCTGACCCTGGAAACCTGGTAAAAGTGAACCTGGCACTTCTCCAGATCTTATTCAGATGCACCAGGTAGTACTGACATGACCTTGGCTGGAAATGCAGAATCAGAAGGACAGATCACACCAAAACCTGGCCCAATTTAGTGATATTAAATTAGTGCACAACCTCACATTCCTGAAGAGGAGCAGCTGGTATAAAAGTCATGCAACTATCAATGCAATGTCTTATGAGTTTTATTCTTACTAATTTTTACCAACAATTGTTTCATTCCTGCCCTGCTGTGGAAATACTGCACGATACAGGGCGAGGCCTTGCTTACCTGCAAAACAAGGACTTTATTACCTGCTCTGAAATAGATCCTTCCCACTGACAACAAGCGACACTAATAAAGTTGGGGGCCAGCACATCTCAGGGAGCTGTGTTTCACAGCACTGTGAGGGAGAGCTGACTTTGGGAAGGAAAATGAAATGTTAACCAAAAAGCCCTTTCCAAGAGAAATAGTCCCACTGTACATCATCAAACTAATAAAAGTTACATACAGTCATGTAACAGAAGGAAGTTCTTCCTTCTCCTGGTCACAAATCATTTTAAGCCCATTTCCTTGTGTTCTCAGGCTCAGAACACAACTGCAGGCTTCTATCAGACTTGTTGGTGAATTTATGCAGCTCTTTAACTGCTCACCTACTCCTCATCTCGGCCCTTTTCATTAGTGAATCACGGAAGCATTAATTAACTTTTAAGAGGCAGATAGCAGGTTTGTTTTTTCTTCTGTGGATCACTTAATCAAAGGTGGGCCTGAGTTGTTCAGTTATAAGTGGAAATCCAGAAATGGAGAACAGCCACATTTCCACGTTGTGCTTTACATACCCAGCAGGAAACATTTTAATGTAAAATTTTAAAGGAAAAGAAGGGACCTGAAGAAGTATCAGTTTCCAGAAGAGGCCCAGCCTTTGCCAACTTTCCTGCAGATGCTTTACAAGTTAATTTTTTTGTGGGAAAATAAAACCTACTGCAGTGACTGAAGAGGGACAGTGCTCTTTGGAAAACTTGACTAGAGACATCAGGTCATTGGTAGTCCTGGCAGAAAATGGAAAGGGAAGTCTGGAGATGGGGGCTGCTCTTTGGCCTTGGTGACTGAGGAGTGAAGAGCTCTGGGCTGGACCCTTGCACAGTTTTGGACTGTGGGGAATCATAGAGTGGTTTGGGTTGGAAGAGACCTTAAAGACCATCCAGTTCCACCCCCTGCCATGGGCAGGGATACCTTCCACTAGCCCAGGTTGCTCTGAGCTCCATCCAACCTGGCTTTGAACACTTCCAGGGATGGGGCAGCCACAGCTTCTGTGGGCCACCTGTGCCTCACCAGGGAAGAATTTCTTTCTAACATCTAATCTAAACCTGCCCTCTGTCAGTCTGAAGCCATTCCCCCTTGTCCTATCCCCTCATGCCACTGAATGGCTTGTGCAGAAGTAGGTTGAATGTTCAGAGTGAACAGAGGTATTTTACGGGTTCATATAAAAACTCCATTCACTGTCATTGAAACAATAAGCACTGTGGGCTCAGCACTTCTGAAAAGTCAAGTTTTTCAAGACTGACATTCTGATCTGAGATGGGGGAAACCAAAGTGCCCCAAGTACTTTGATGTGAATGACTCAAGGGCTCTGGCCCAGGCAGGGGCTGGAGCCTGGGTGTCTCGGGCTCCTGACCCTGATGCCAGACACCAGGATGAGAGAAGATGCAAAATCATAACATCATTTAGGTTGGAAAAGACCTCTGAGATCATTGAGTCCAACCTGTGACCAATCACCATCATTTCAACTAGACCAGGGCACCGAGTGCCACGTCCAGTCTTTCCTTAAACACCTCCAGGGATGGGGACAGGTAAGACTGAAATCAGTGAAGAACTTCTTCAGAGGAGAACAGACCTCTGTCTTCTCCTCAGACAGACCCTTTGATGGACCCTCCCAAGCCACAAATCACTGTGTGTGTGCCATCTCTCTCAATGAAATGTTACTACAATAACAGATCTCAAGTGTCCCCTGAAGGCGTGCTGCTCGATATTTATAATCACTTAATAAACACATGAGAAATGGCACAGTACAGCCCTACATAATCTATGTGCAATGATCCTTGGTGACAAAGTGTAAGTGACCAAATCCCTTTCCAGGTCTAATGATATTTTGCTCTAGTAAGCCAGTGATATATCTCATATGGCAAAAATAAAGCACTCATGCATAAAATTAATACAGTAAGCTCTGAAGCCATAAAGCTTTCAGCCTGTGATATATTAGATGGGAAAATGACCAACCTGTAATTCATGTTCTTCCACTACCTCATTCCTGACAGGTTGTAGGGTCACCTGGGCGTTGCATGACCAATACAGGCTGTTCAGAAGTGAATGAATTACTAACCAACCAGTTCGGGGGCCCATTAGGGTCTCGTGCATGAAAAGCCCTGCGAGACACAGGTTCTTCTCACACAGGTCGAATGTTTCTGTTCCCTCCAAACCTGCAGGAGAAAACTCACAGCAAATTGCTGCCATCCATTTTCTTCCCCTTATTCCTTCCAGAAGGGCTCATGATGCGACCAGAGGCATTTGGTCCAAGTGTACTTACTGAACCACCTGGGGCCTCTTTCTAGGCAAGCTTCCCTGCTACCTGTTCACTGCTGATTGCAGTAACTCAGGGACCAGAAATCCAACCCAGTGGCAGTTTTTCAAGGTCCTTCTGTAAGAGCACAGACACTGCTTGCTCCAACTGGATGCGGCAGGGATCACACACAAGAACACCCTGTAGACTCCATCGTTCTGCAATCCATCCCTTGTTTCAACCAGAAAAATAATTATCCTTTGCATGTGAAATGATCAAAGTGCTTAAAAAAAAAAATCAAACTCCAGCTCCTCAATCAGGAACACTGCCAGGCTATCGAATCAATAGGTTGTTAGATACTTGAAGTATGGGAACTTGTGAAAGCTATCAAATGATTTCTTTGTTAATAAACTGCTACAGTAATTACCATTAGAATAGAAATGGAAAGATATGGATCAGAAATGGAATGCCGTGAATGGTTTCTCATTAAGTGAAATTAAAGCCCATGGGATTTTTTTCTTTCCTTTTGGCCATGACTCTGCAGCGTTTGAGGTGCTCGTGCACCCAGCTTTCACCTAAATATCTTCAAGTCAGTAAGCATTCAGTACAGAGATTTGTTTCTCTACCTCCTCTCCCCCAGTGGCAGAGTGGGACAGGAAATGGAGGCTGCAGTAGGTTCATCACAGGTTGTCTCCGTTACTCCCTCATATAGGACATAGGGGAAGCTCGGAGCAGCTTCTCCTGCTGTCAGAACCTTGCTGTGCAATCCCCCCCACCCACAGACAAGCCAGCTTGAGAGTACCATGACTCAAATTACTAACTTGTGAAGGTCTGCTGTGCTAAAACATTAGGTTTCACTTAAAGGAGGTGTCGAGCTCCTCAAATCATAAACACATCAGGAGGCAAAACAAACAGCCAGCCCCCTCTGCCCCTCCTGCTTGCCACTTGTGATGGTTAATAGACTTTGTGAGTAATAGATTTTTTTGCAGTAAAAAAGCTTGACCTTGTCTAAAGTGCAGGTCAGAGACTGCAGTGAGATACTCACAGGGTTCAGCTTCGCTCCAATTAGTGGGACAGAAATTGTCCTGCTGGCTTCAGGGGGAGGAGGGAGAAAACCACTCGCTGCAGGAAGGAGGAATGGTCTGGCTGTCCAAGATACCTCAGCTGCCCACACAACAGTCCCAGCTACCCTGACTTTGCTCCTCCTTTACCCTGCCTTAGCTGAGAGCACACAGGTTCCTTCAGGATGTAGGAGCTGCCCAGAGAGCAATGCGATCGATGAAGGAACAGGTCTCAAAAAACTCAACTCTTTTCACGAAGAAAAGAAAGGTTGTGAAGGCTGGAAAACACCTGAAAGGTATCTTTCAACATCTGCAAATCCCACTTTGCCTGCAGTGTTCAGACAGGACAATATTAATAGCCCCACAACTCTGCACACACAGAATTTTAAGTGATTCCAGACCCTTTTCCAGACGTAGTGTGTTTAATGAAATTGGTTGTCTTCTGCTAGCACATAAAGAAGAAGGAAGGAAAAAAGGACTAATGGATGTACATTAACCTTTTGGTACTAGATTTCCCGATACCAGCTACTAATGCAAAATCCATTAGAGGGAAATGTCTGGGAACCGGAGTGTGTAACTGCTGTAATGCAGTGAGGAACTCTGAAATCTCAAGTGGGCACAGCAGGGACAGAGACCCTTGCAAAGGTGGTTGCAAGTCCAAGATTAAAGAGAGCTCTCCAGTCTCTTCGGGCAGAAAAACCCCGCAAAAAAGTGTCTGGAGAGGTGAAGATTTGGAAACTGAGCTTTGCAGCTGCCCCTTTAGCAGGAGAATTTTGTTACTCATGCCAAGGGCAGAGCTTGGAGCCCCTGCATAAAAGCTCCTCCCTTGCCACGAGTGCGGGTGGGCAGTGCAACACCACTCCACATGCACATGAGCTCCTTCCCAGGTCCTTCTGGTGCCCTGGGCAGCACCAAAATGAGGACCTCCATCTTCCAGCAGGTATAAAATGATCTTTTTTCAGATCACCTTTTTGAATACGAAAGAAATTCCAGGAGCAGTCTGGACATTAAGAAGTAGTAACAGAAGATGTGGGGGTGACCATGGCATTGAAGAAACAAAACAGCCTCAAATGAAGGATTTCCCCACTTGCTGGGTGCTCTGCTTTGAAATTGCAGCATTTAAGTGCTTTCCTTTCAGTAATGTGAAGAGAAGGGAGAAAGAATGAGACCAGAAGTGAATATTATCATTTAATACATAAAGATAGTTGAAACAGTCACTTTAATGTGCACTAATTATGTGTGGGACTATGCAGCACATCCCAAGGCCTGGTTATGGCCTCTGTCCCTGCTGCACTCAGGTGTGTTCACCTACCATGGTCAAGTATTATTGCTCATGCCTGCAGTGCAAGTGCTATGACCAATCTGACACATCACTGTGGTGCCATCCAGAGCCAGGACTGCCTTGCCTGGCCTTCAGTAGGAACTGTGGTTTCTTCTGCCTTGTGGATCTTACAGAGCTTGCCCTGTGAATGGCACGTCCCACAACCAGGAGCTGCTGCATCCAATCACTTATTATTTCTGTGTGAATTGGTGAGCTTGAGTTGCAAAGCCTGGATCTCCATTTTACATTCCCAATCTGTCTTTGCAGTCCAAATCCTGTTTAAAGTACTTGACTGCAGGCTCTCTATGTCCAAACCTGGATCCCAATGGATAGTTGACTACAGCTGAGCTCATTGTACCCATTCTTTTTGCACCCAGACTCCCTGCACTAATAAGGCTTCATGCTGAAACACATGGGCCCTGTAAGGAGGAAATAAAAGCAAGGTCATGGGCTTTTCCTTGGATTTGTCCAGTGTAGATAAGAGTTCAACAAGACCAAATGAAATCCTGGCCCCTCTTCTCCCCCCTGTTGATGAGAGCATTCTCAGTGGCCGCAGAAACACCTGGTAAGAGCCTGCCTTGCCAGTTGTGTCCCCTCCCAGGGGAGGCCCAAACACCCACACAGCTCCTTGGGCAAGTCTGATGTCCTGCCACAGGTGGGAGGGCAAGTGTGTAGCTCACAAGACTCGAGGCAGCAAGGGGCAGCCCACTCCCAAGCACCGGCCGCAGGGTGTGCACACACCACAGGAACTGCTGATTCCACGTGGCAGTTTGTCCCTCTCTCCTTACTGAGCCAAGGTCGGTTTCATCAAGCACTCTTGAAAGAGGCCACAAAAAGCCATCACTGGGAAAGAAACAAAGGCTTGTTCCTGGATGTTTCTACCACAGCTTGTGTAACAGGTACACAGCCAGCAAGGAGCCAGAGACCAGAAACCCTGTAGTGTGAGGGGCCTGAGCTGGGGAGAACATCTGCCTCCAATTTGTCAGTTAAACACAACTGTGACTTTTAATTTAATAAAAACCTCCTGCCTACAACCACAGATAAAATTATTCAAGCTTGGCTGAGTTTAAAACCAGGACCTGGCACATCTTCAGAAGCACGTTAGTAAGCTTAGGGTAGAAAATCTCCCCACTCTGACAGGCACAGCTGCTGGGACCCAACTGCAGAGAGCAAGAAGGAAGCATCACAGTGGCCTCAGGCCCCAGCCCCAAAGCACAGGGGGTCGTGGGCAATATTTACATGAATAACAATATTATTTGCGTGAGGGCTTTAAAAACAATGCATGCCACCAAGGGGAGCTGGTTTGAGCCCAGGGTACATCAGCCGTGCCAGTGACCCTGACTCTATACAGGTAACCTGAGGGGATGTGGAGGGGTTCAGCCTGGAGCACAGCCTGGCTTCTTTGCCCTATCCTAATCCTACCACCTCCTTCTCTTCCAGAACAAGCCGGGGGGACACAGCCAGGCAGAGCATATGGCATTACATTGCTGCACAGCATAAAACAAACACAGGGGAAGAAAAAGATCCAGCACTGCAGACTTATTGAATTAAACATTATTGTGCCTAACGCAATCAATAAAGCATTGATTGCATTATCCATATTAATATTTAATTCAATTAAAAGGCACACAATTTTTTTAAATGTTCCTTCAGATCTTTTATGCTGCAGAATTAAATTTTCCTAGCCCGCGAATTCTAGATAGACCCAAACTATCGATGGCCTGGGTGTTCCCTGGCACCAGCTGTTCAAAGCTGAGCCTTCCAGTAGAGCAGGAGAAAACCATTTCCCTGGTCAGGCTGCCTTTGGTACCCACTACAAACACTGCAGAGAGACTGGGACCCCCCTCAGGGGGATGTGGAGAGCGCAGGTGTGTATGGCAATTGGAACACCTCAGTTCACCTAACCCTAACCCAAACCCAGAAGAGACAGGCTCACACCTGCTCCCCCCACCAAATAGTTTGGCTCTTCTGAGAATTAGTAGTTTGCTAAACTAGTAGGAAATTAACCCAGCCCCGCATGAGCTGAAGAAATAAGTAAATTTTTATCAGTTCAGCAAGCTGAGCGAGACAGCCAGCTTAGCTGCTGCTTCACATTCTGTTTTTTAATAGCTATTTTAACCCTGTTCTCACTGTGTTTGTTTAGCTGAGGGGCTCATGAGGGTTAGCACTGCTCTGCAGCACTGCCACTGCATAGGCACAGCCCCAGGCTGGGCCCAGGTGTGCTGTGCTTTACAGCTGTGCCCATCGGGGTGGGGGGAAACCTCTGCTTCTGGAGCACATCTGCCACCCAGGGCAAGATGTAGTTAAGGCAGCCAACAGCAGTGCTGCCCGGGGGGGCTCCTCCCAGCTGCGGTGCAGATCACTTCCAGTGTCCACTGGGGCAGGACATCCCAGCCCCTGCTGCAAAACAAACCGTGGGTAAATCCACCCTGGTGCCTGTCACTGCCTCAGGGCCTCGCACACACAGCGGGGGCCCCAGGGCTCTCTGCTACTTCATCAGGGCAGACCTCCTGCCAGGAGTTAAATTGAAGCACACAGAATGCATCTTCTCCATAAGGAATAAATAAATAAATAAATAGAGGTGGGAAACGTCCTCCCTTTCTCCCATCTGATTACACACAAAATGTTCTTCTGTTTTTAAGGGCAATTTAACACTAGTTAAACTACCATTAATTTAAATCAAACAAGTCTGAAAGGATAGAACATGCTGCACTGTTATTAAAAACAGCTGAATCTTCATTTGTTCCATCTAGACACTGCTGCCCATTTCCAAGCCAATGCTATCTCGCTGTCCAAAGACCTCTTGCTGCAGTTTTTGAGCTGGTATTTAAGCCTGCTTTGTTGGCTTTTGTAACACAATGCAGCCCACTTAGTTATCAGACAGAGAAATTCAAATCCTCCCATCAAACTGCTTTTTCTTGCACAGTATGGGAGAAAGGCAAAAAGCAGAACATGGGGCCAAACTGATTAATAGCAATCAATGTGACATCCCATCCACCCCATTTCCAGGTGATCCTCCAGCAATGAAGTACAAAACAGCTCGAGTAGCAAAAAGCAAAAGCTTTGCTCTGCTGCGTTTCACGGACCTGTCCTCAAAAGGATGCCAAGACATCGCTACCCAGACTTTGCTGGCAGTCCAGCTGATCCACAGGACAGGCCAGAACAGCTCCTGCCCAGCAGCTCTGTCAGCATTGCGGGGCTGGCAGCTGTAAACTGACTTTCCCTCTCCCACCGTGGCAGCAAAGCCAGCCCACAGGAACTGGAAGCAGCACAGCAAGCACAGGCAGGGGGACCAGATGATCCCTGTGTTTATACATTTTCCCCAAATAACCCACACCACTGTGTAGTTTTACAGCAGGCTGTGGCTTCCATGCAGACAGCTTTGTCCTGAGCAGAATGTCTGCAGGAGCTTCATTAGCCAAAATGCAGATCCGCTGGAAGACTGCAGCAAAAAATAACTGCTCCAGACTAAGTCTGGTCTTAAATAAGACACTGGAACTAGGCAGGGAATACAAACAGCTTCAATTCCCTACCTAGGATCATTCCCTGCCTTGAATTACCTCCCTTCACTCACTCACTCCTTCCACAAGCCTTTCGCAGGCTGATCAGGGATAACCATGTTGGGCTCCTGCAGAGCCAGTCAGGTTCAGCCCCAGCTGAGAGCTTGGGAGAGAGCAGAAAGGAGGGGCTTTGGTTCAAGCCCCACAAAGGCTGTGCAGGTGCCAGCTGGGGGAAGCACCTGCTGACATCTTTGTTACTAGAAAGACGCACGTCTTTGGACCCTCCCATGCTTGTCATCATTCTGAAGAGGACTGCAAGACAACAGAGCCACAGCACCTCCCAGGCATGCAAATTCTAATTTGAGAGCAAAAGCAGCCACTGTTTGATACTACTCGGTTGCCTGTGGTTTCCCTAAAACACTTGCAGAAACACTGCAACATCACTCAAAAAAGATCATACAGTATTTATTAACAATATTCTATTAACTATTAGAGGTGTTACACTGATGTCACTGAACCCCAGACATTGCTATTCAAGGCGTTGACAAGCATCCCAGATGAATTAATTCATTATGAGAAACATCATTTTCAAGGGAAGATGCCTGAAAATCATTACCTTGAGGAAGAAATCCTTCCCTGTGAGGGTGATGAGGCCCTGGCACAGGTTGCTCAGAGGAGCTGTGGCTGCCCCAGCCCTGTGGGTGTCCAAAGCCAGGTTGGATGGGGCTTGGAGCAACCTGGGCTAGTGGAAAGTGTCCCTGCCCACAGGTGTTGGAACAAGATCTCTGGTGTCCCTTCCAGCCCAAACCATTCTGATTCTGTGATGCACAGTATTTTTGATCAATAAAAATATCTATAATCCAGAATGCTCCAAAAGTCTTTCTGTATTTCTGCATGTGAGATAATGACCACTAGATGATCTTTAAGTTTCCTTCCAACCCAAACCATTCCGTGTTTCTATGAAATGCCCCAATCATCAGTGCACATTAAGTACATGCAGGTTAGCAGGAGAATACTAATATAAATTCATGTTACAGCTAGGGTTCTAAATTAACCTTTAACAGATTGTGTTGGATAAACTCACCTGCTCCCTGCTTCAGGCTATGCCAGGTTACTGTGGCTGTCAGTGCCACAAGTCTCTCACACTGTTTGAAATACCTCTTTATTTTGAGCCTGCCTCCTACTCCCTTCCTTTAAGGGACCCTTGGGTTTGGACTAGAAGAAAGAAATGATCTCTACGTGCCCTTTACCACATGTCTTGTGATTTTATAACCTTGCTTTCAGGAGCCAAAATTCATCCAATGGATTAAGGGACTTGATTTGTCCTTACTATAAGCCATTTTTAGACATAGCTTATCGAGTGCTCTCCCTCTGCTTTCAACAATTAGCAAGAGCAAATGAAGCAGGGTCTGTGTCCCTGACCTCTAACTTTTGTGTACTTACACGTTGCTTCAGTGGTGTTTGGCACCTGCTGTAGTTCTGGCATCAAATCTACAGTGAAGCTCTTCAAGTCTACATCTATATAAGCTGATCACACTCTGAATCCCTGCAGAGACCTAAAGGAGATGGGCCAGAGTTAATCTTGGGTAAGGATCTGCCCTCAGTATGATATGGACGGATTCTTAATGTGATTCGATAGACGCTCTGCTTGACAACTTAACTCAATTCAAACGACCATGGAAGAGGTTCAGAGCATGGTTTTTTAAAAAAAAAAAAACATTAATGGCAATTTTCTAACAGTATCTTTTCATCTGCCAAGGAAAAATGGCTCTTAAAATCTGTAAATGTGCTGCCTCTGCTTTAGGACATTGAACAGGATTACTGATGGGCCAAATTTCTTCCTGGTCCAGAGCAGAAAAGCTCCATTCTTTAGAATTTTGCAGAGATTCACTGCTACTTTTGCAGAGAATACTGCACGAGGTATATTGACGTGCTATGAAATGCCAAGTTAAAACGTGCTACAATTGTTAAAACAAATTACCAAATTCACGCAGTATCGACTCGGCACCTCATTTGCTGCCAGTTTATCTGCACAAACCCCCAAACCACATCTATCCCATGGGCTGCTCCATTTATTAATGAGCCCTGCATGCAGTGAAGAGCAATGACTCAGCCCAGCCTAAGGGATAGATCAAGATACTCCAGCAGCTCAAGGTCAAAGCTGTACCTGCCCTACCTGGAGTGTACCGAGAGTTCTACAAAGCACATTGAAAACTGGCACAGAATCCAGTGACAATGGTTACAGAACACAGCTCTCTTCATCTGCAAAAGCACCTCTTGGGTGTGGTACATCATCTTCACGGCTGTACCAGGTCCACAGGAAAGTATTTTCATTGCCCTGTTGAGATATGTATGGGACATGTACTCATTCTGCAGCCAAGCTCGTGCAATAAGATACCCCAAACTTACTGCATGCAGAAGGTTTCATTATTAGGAGCAATATGAAAGCAAACACAAAGAATAACTTTGGGTTATCCCACAACTATCATCCTTATTGTGTATTATTACAAGACACCATTTTTCAATTATGAATTCCCAAAAGACACAAGACATTACGTAAGAGCACAGAGTGAGTTCTGACAATAACTTATAACTGATGATGAGAAATATTGTAACAAATATGAAAGAATCAAATATTGCTCCAGCATAGCCAGCTGCTTAGGCACAACTGTACAAAGACATGACTCTTTTGTGATCATTCCATTTTCTTACTCAAAGTAACCATGAGAGCAACCATCCATACTCACAGAAATATTTATTATAATAATTCAATAAGGATCCCGACGCTTAAAAACCTTAGGAAAATAGAATCAAGCTGAAGTTACACATTTACAGCACAAACAAGTTCAGATGTAAATAAAGCATTTGTCTTTCTACCAATAAGGAAATTTTAGACCAAGATTCTTAAATACAGTGTTCTCAAAATTGTCTGCTTCCAGATGAATTCAGGCCATTAGTTCAACTCTGATTTCTGCATGACTTATCCCATACCAAGAATTTCCAGGAAAATTCAGTTGTAAGAAGTTATAATAAACATCACATGTCACCTAACAAATGAGATGTCTACACAGGTTCAAATGCTTTTAAATAATACAAATTCTGGCCTGGGAAATCTTGATACATACAGTAGATCCCTGTCAATGGATATTGAACACAACATAAATGGGGTCTATCGCCTACAAATCAAGAAAGCAAAAGGTTTCATTTTGCAAAATCTTAGTTACAAAATGTCAGTGATTACTCCTTAAGTGCTTAGTAAGTTAAATGCAAAAATAAAGCACATTTAATAACCCAAGGCACATTTTTCAGTTATCTCCTCCACCGTGTATTCATTTATTCCAGCATATCAGCAATCTCAGTAACTCACTTCAGTGCTCAGAGCTCTCCTGTATCCAAAACACAAGCCACAGCTTCAGCCCAGCGTTTCCCAGGGCGTCCCAGCTGCTCAAGATCCCCCACCTTTGAAAGCCTTGCTCACGAGCACTCATTTTACAGGCAGGAGCTGAAATGACATCACACAGTCTATGAGCCAGCTGGAGGGCGCCATCCACACCTTGCCCTGCCGGATCTTCTCCGGCCTGAACGTGGAGGCCACGTCATAGATGACATACTGGGTGCAGAACCTCTGGTCCGAGGTGGGCTCTGCGTGGTACGACACCGTGTTGACTGTCTGTGTCACGTCACTGTCTGGCTTTGGCTGCCTGACCAGAACTTGTCCTCCTGCTGCTCTGACCAGCTCTGTGAGATCACTCTTCTGGTGATGTTTGAAAGAGCCCAGAAAATAGAAGTAGCATCCATCAAATAACTTAGGCAGCTAAGTGGAAGGAAAAAAAAAAAGAAATATAAATACAGGACATTGCAACTGAGCAGAGAGGAAAAAGGTGGAAAGGAAAAATCAGAGCATTAAAAAACAATGCAATTTAAAATAACCAACACTGGAAACTAGAACAGTAACTTAACATGCAAGCTCGCTTATGTGGTGAATTTTTGCTTCGTTTTACTTTCCAGCACAACAGGGTTTGAACTATGAGTTAGGAATATTTACAGCTACTGTTACAGTGCAGTTAATGAATTCTCCAGTGTAATCCAGCAGGTAACCAGAAACGAACCCAGTTAAATATAAAAGTGGCCCTAAATGGAAACAAATAGCAATAAAAATTTTTCTTTCAACTTTCAGAACTAGGCTCTAAAGCTGCGCAGAGAAGGCCAAAGCAGCATCACTCCCTGTCCCATCAGCTCCTTCCACGAGTGCAACACAGTGCTCCTCTGACAAGGTTAGAGCAACACAGAAACAGAGAAACACAGCGGGGAAAACTGACAGCTTTATGGGTGTTCACAGTTCTTTGGACGACCTTGCACTTAATCAAATGTCTGTACAAGATCACATTAAAATTTTACATCTCCTGCACTTTCATGTGTGGCAAAGGGCAGAGCTGCACGATCCAAAGGTCATTAATATGGGCTGTCTGAAGCAATAAAACTCACCAGCTGGTCTCTGTTGAGCCGCCCTCTTTGGGGGCCACCTTGGATTTCATACTTCTCTTCTTGTTCTCGAGCTGAGCTGTGCAGACAGGCTCGTACCCCTGCAAAAAATGCAATAACAAAGGCAAAAATGAAGAGAGGCCTGCATATTAATTTAGGGACTAGGGAGTCCTGCTAACATAAAATAATCACCCACAATGCAACACGTTCCATCCACAAAAGCATCAAAGCTCGTGTTCTTCAGCAATTTGCTTTTAAACTCGAAAAGATTTAGAACAGTGGCTGGAGATGCAAGTGAGATGGAGAGAAGTAATATCACACTAACATCAGTGCTATAAACACCAGGAATTATTAGCTCTTCCTCTTACCCACTAAAGGTCAACCACTTAATGTCAAACGTCAAATTGCTGATCATTTGGAAGCTGGAAGGCGGTGTGTGGAACCCACGCTGCAGTTATGGAATGGAAGCAATTGTCTGATAAAGAGCAATTACAAAGCCAGCACAAAGCTGCCTCTGAAACAGCCACAGCCTCAAATAACAAATCAGATGGGATTTCAAGGTCTCCAAGATCAGCGTGAACCGAAGATTTATGCTGCGATTTAACTGCAGCATTCACTCCTGTTACCAATGCTGCATAATGAGATTGTCTTTTCGAGTCAACATGTTTTTACCTTGTTTGGAGGCCAGTTATTTTTTCCAGTAATGGACTGATGCTAATGGATCTGCAACATCCCTCGAGCGTACTACCTGACCTCCCTGTGGAGATGGGAACTGCTGTGGTCACCCACTCAAGGATGGAACGGTTTGCCTGAACGTACACTGCGCTCATTAATAAAAACTACCCAAGAAAAAGTTTGCAAAGCTGATTTTGGAAACGGTTCCACAAGGGTTTACAATGCGGACAAGGCTGTAACTTTTACAGCAGCTCGCTCCTCGCACAGCGTTTCTGATTCAGGCAACTCATTTGCACTGGGCAAATATGAAACCCCCAGTCTGAACAAAATCAAAAATGAAATATGAGGGATTGATCCTGAAAAGGAAGAAAGCCCAAGGCTCTGAGAGAGGTCTCACTGACAGAGGCACTTGGATGCCGTGGCAGTAAGAGGCCAATAGACAGAGTATGTAATCCAGAGAGATCTTGAGACAAAACTCATAGTAATATGCTGCCAGTTCATACCAACTCACAAAATGCAGTGGGAATTCACATTTTAGCAGAAGCCCTCCAGTGTACTTACATCAAAAAAGGGAAAGCCCTACAGCAAACCAGAACTGGCCGAATGCTACATCAAATACCTCCCTCCACGTGCAAGTATCAGATTGATAATCTGCAGTTGTTCATTCCTTCAAGGAAAATGAACATGAACTAGAAGGGCAAACCTGGTCATGTATTTTCCAGAAAGGCAACTTACATATTCATTATTGATAACAGCAATGAATACTGATAACTTAATTTCAAGTACTCGTAACTCAAAAATAAATCTAAAAGCTATTTCACATTTTATTTATTTATTTTAAATCACCACAATTCAACAAGACTTCCTGTGTCAATGTGCCTCTAACTTACACTGTTATTCTTTCCTCCCAAGGAAATACAGATATTAATGGGTGCCACCTACAATAAAGGAAAAACAGTCCCATCTAGTCTTAAGAACAGAACTGCCCATTCATTAAGAGCATGTTTTATTTCAATCTGCCATCCAAAGCTTGATTTCAAGGACTTTCACTACAGAGATGAGGTTTTTATACAATAAGTACATCACAAATTGAGCATCCAGTGCCAGCATCAGTAAACGAAGCAAATGTGATACAGAAGTAATAAAAGACTGAATGAATACAGAAGACTACAATGTCTTTTTGTACCCCTACTTGCCTGAAAAAAAAATAGTCAGGGAAGTGACTAGTCTCAGTGGAATGTCCATGTTAGAGAATGTAAATTCAGTGATGTCTGTTTTGCACATACATGTCAGTCTATCTCACACTGCCAGGTCCTCCAAGGAATCTAAATCCTCAAAGTTCCTTGTCACATGTAATGACAATCCTGCAAGAGAGCAGGAAAGACTCATCTACCACTGTCCTGACTACAAGAGCCACGAGACACTCGCTTGTTCCTTTCCAATCCTGGAAACCTGAACAGCCAGCGTCTGCAAGATCAACATTCTCATGAATTATAATTTTCCTTTACCAGCTAGAAACGGGTCAGACCTGTGTCTTACAGAACTGTGCCACAGAAGCTACGTATTGCAGATAGGATAAAAAGCCATGAACACAGGTTCTTCAATGCCCAGGTGTCTTCCTTTACCATCAGTATGTTAAAAGGCAACACTATTAGGCCTACACACACACCTCTGTGGAGCCACCGACTCAAGATGTGTTTTTCGTGATGGAAAAATAGCACATTTTCAATGATCAAACATATTTTTCATCCAAGAAACAGAACGTGCCCTGACACTCTGACACTATATTTGATCTGAAAGCACTGTTGCCTTTTGGAATTTCTGTGATAAGAGCCATTTCAACCTGTCTCCTCCAACACTTTGTCCACACAGAGGTGAGGAGAAAGTCACTGCACTCCTCAAGCTCAGAAGAGCTGGTGTTTCAGGCTTCAACATCCTTTACACCAACCTCACCATCAGCAGCACAGCCCATCTGAACTAAGAAAATCCCTTGGAAGGAGACAAGCCAGCACGGACACCAACCGGAGAGGAGAGCCTTAGGCACAAGGAAATGAGGCCAGTGTCACGTTGTGTCACCAGAACCACCTTGTGTCACCTGTAGCTCAGGAACTGAGGCAGTGCCAACCAACGTGTGAGGAAGGTGCTCACAACAGTCAAGGAATATCTATCCATGGGGGAAGGCTTCCTAACTAGGAGAAGGGAAGCAAAATAATTTCAGTGATAGAGACCGCTGTGTCCTTTAACTGCAAATATTGTGCGGACTTGTTTCTTCCCAAGTTGCTTGTTTCTCTTCAGTGACTCCTGCATATCACAGATTTTGTATTAAAGGATTCAAAAATCAAGCCAAAATAACAAAACAAAAAAAACCAACAAAGCAAAAAGTGAACAACAAAAAAAAAGGAAAATGCAGCCCTGTTCTCATATTTGAGATGAAATGACACAGGGCTCAAGCTGTGGTTTTATCTAATTTATTACACATTTGTCTAAACACAAGGTTATTTTCCTGTTCTCCCCCCCCCCAAAGTTGCCAAGCCACTTGCTTCTAGATCCCTAATTCTGTGTTACCATTTCAGCTGCAGTGACTCCAGCTGGATGCAACAGCCCAAGTGAGGTTCTCCAAGAGGGCACCATCAGCTTTGGTTGTGTCACAGTGTCGTTTGGAAGCACCAGGAAACGCAGCAGCTTTATCATGTTTCCAAGGCATGGCACAACCACCACAAGGTGATCTTGTGCTGAAAACAATAATATCTCAATTTCACACTTAAGAGCAGGGACACAAACAGGATGGCTGCAGGCCATTCCAACAATTTTTTTTTTTATTTTTTTTTTTTTACAGCTAAGGATTTTATTTTCTGTGAAAACTGAGTGCATTCGGTATAGCCCAGGTCCTTGAGTAGGCATTGTTAATTTTAAAGCTGCTAATGTGTATAAGTGGCTGGATAACATGACAATTCCCTTTTAATAGTCTCTTCATCCAACTCAGTGTCATCCTGATTAAGGGGACATATAAAAGGAAATAAAACTCCATGCTTTACTCACAGGTGTATCATTCTGCTGCCTTTAGAGGGGCATTTCCAGAAGCTCTTTTGACCTTACAGCATCCCTTGACTTCAAACAGGAGCCATTTTAAATTGATTCTGAAAACTCCTGAGATTAGAGTCTCATTTGTTCAGCACTCTATTGGAAAGCCACCAGTGAGAGAACCTGATGCCAAGACCCTGGTCAAATGAATGGACTGGGAAGAAGAATTGCTAGCATCCTAATTAAAAGGTGATGAGGGCACCATCAACACTATGCCCCTTCCCTTCTGAAACTGAGATGGATATTAAAGTACTTACGCAAATAAAATTTCAGAACAGGACTGCATTTTGGAAGGACAAGAACAGCCTTAAAGAAGGTCTCCGAAAATGAAGGGGAGCACAAACTTACTTTTGAGAAGACAGCTGTAATTTTAGGAGGGAGTAGAGAACAGGGTTATGTTGTTTTCCTCTACACATTTACAGTCTGTGCATTCTTTACTGGCAAGCCCGACTGAAAATCTGGTCTGTTCTGTTACAAAATAAAATAAGACCATCCAACTTGCCCAGGGTCTCAGCCAATTCCGATTTATGCCTTGATACTCGCCAGTAAGAGCTGTGGCCCTTCTAAGTTTGAGGTTGATCAAGTTTATTCATTTCCCAGGTCCTCTGCCTAAAGAGAAGAGGGTGATTATTGCAACGCCTGTTAATGGCCCAGTACTTCGAGCAATCACCTGCAAAAAGGCAAGACTTGTATCAAGGCAAGTGGGATTTTCAACGCAGAGCTGTTTGCAGTGCCAAGTTCCAGTGTGCAAGCACTCATGGATAAACCCTGCCTAACACAAGGCCAGTCTGGGGCGAAGCCACACGAGCATAGGGGTCATGCAGAGCCCTTCCCTAGAAATACAGAACACCACAAGTTTAAAAGCCTCTTCAATAGCTGATTTCACACTTGCAATTTTTAGATGTAAACGAAGTCATCTGCACACCCAAGCCTGCGTCAAAGCCCGCAGAAAACACTGCAGGAAAAGGCTGTAGCTGAATCCATCCCCTTTAGCTTGATGCCACCACATTTGGCAAGGACAGCACTGCTCATTTTTTTCCCCTCATTAGCAAGATCAGTAAAGCATCACTACTTACACTGATCCTTATTACCTCACTGAGCAGCTGCCCCTACCTTCTCACCTCTGAGTATCTAAGGAACAAGCAAGGTTAACAGGGTGGCCACTCTAATGGTATCACTAATTGACCTTTCATACAAGTATAGCTACTAGTACTGGAAATAAAAGAAATCATTACTTGCAAAATTTAAAATCAGAGCCCTGTAATCCTTACTCATGTAAGTCTTACTGGTTTATAACAAAACTAACTGCATCAGCAAAAACAATTTAAAGAGAATGAAGCACCGAAAACCTCGTTGCCAAGAACAAGTTGTAATCACCCACAGATACCCAGGGGTAGCTCTCAGTAACTCAATTAGCCTTAGTGGAGTTTTGTTGGATTTGCATTAATAAAGCAAAGAGCAGAGGTTAGTCCCAAAAAATCTCTTAGAATGGCTAAAAGTAATTTAGAAATACACGATAGCAACAAAGCAGACAAAATACTACACATCCAGGATCTAGTAGAGACTGCAATTGAAACAACCTTAGCTCAGTCTGCACTGGCTTTTAAAACCTACATGCAGATTGAGTAAAACTTGACAGGATTTTTTTGTCTCAGAAAATGAAGAAATCTGGACTGAGAGAAAGCCTTAGGGGAATTTGGCATGGCTAGCCTCAATTTGCTTTCATAAGCATCATTACTGGCCTCTGCTACAGCACAGAAAAGCATTTTTATATTGTCTCTTACATGCCTATGAGGTAACTTCAGACTCATGGCAGATGCCATGGAGTGAAGTACAGACCTCTGTGGTGAAACAAGAGCAGTCTGTTTTCTCATCACATGGAAATGACACAAGATGCTGCACAGACTGAAGAGAATCTGTTTAAGAGTAGTAGTTAACAAGTTAATCCAGATGATATTTATTAAACATGATGGAGCAGATGCCTAGGAAGTCCTGAAACATCAATTCCCAGAAGCTAGGAGCATGTGATATGAAAATCATTCCTTCACTTGAAGCCCAAAGCGTCCTATCCTCTTTGGAAAAAACACTATTGACCACAGCTGTCTTCTAGACTGATCCAATGACTGGAGTAGCCATTCCTAAACTTAGGTTAAATTCCACTGGGAGTGCTCATCCTTTGGATCTCATCACATGCTCTTAAATGAATGAAGCAGTGCTTTCCATCCTCTCCCTTACAACATGCTTCCTAAATGCAATGTTTTCTTCAAAACAAAAGTGAACTAGAAGAGAAAACTGTCTAAATATGAAAAACTAAGTATCTGGATGACACAGACCAGAAGGAGCACTGGAAACACGGCTTCCTTCTCCTCTAGACCTTTTTTCAAACCAGCCCACTTCCAACCCCTGCAGACAAAGGCAGACACCACATTTAAGACATTCTCACCCCCATTTACTCTTCTGCAAAGCCCAGCAGCTTCTCTGTTCAGATTTCTAATGACTTTGAAGCACAACTTCTTCCCTGCTCCTTTCCAGAAGCTGCAGACGCTGTGGGAGTGCAGAAGTTGAGGCGCTGCTGGTGTGGAACTTTCCCCTCAGCTGCACACCCAGTACACCAAGCACCTGATCTGCACTTCAGAGAGATCTACTGCCTCTCAGAGCCAGAGAGTCCCTTTGTAGGAGGCAGATGAAGTCTCTGAGTGCAAAACAGGTACGAAACTGCAGTCATCAAAAGTTTTGAGCTGTTTTAAGGAGGGAGGGCTTTGCTGAGGATCAGCCTGCTATCTAAAAGATGTTTATGCATGGAAGGGAGACAGTCCAGCCTGGGAAGGAGTCAGCTCAGACAACTTTGCACTTCTCTGGTCTAATAGCCTAAACAAGGATGGGCATATTGCTCCAAGAAATTCAGAAAGATGTTTTCACCTTGAGATGTCAGTCATGCAGCCTCCCAGCCCTTCCAGTCAACTCCCTGTTGTTCTAACTCCTTACAGGAAAAGCAGGGGTTTTTTTGCATTCTTACAAGGATCAGAGCTGAATCACTGCTGCTGCTCCAGGTAAGCAAAGCAGAGCAAGGAATGAGCAATCAGGTGCTTAGGATTCTGCCAGACACTTGGCTGCAAAGACTGACACAAGCTTTTTTCAATGCATATCATTACCCCGATCATTTTTCATTCCCTGCTTTAGCAGATGACAATAAGTTTAAGGAAAAAAACAAGCTGAAAAGCTATTAAAGACTTCTGCTGGTTTTAATTACACTCTTCTGTGTTCTCCATAAAGCACAGAGGAAATACAGTGATTCTTGAATCTTTGTCTCAGCCTACTTGCAGAAGGATAATGATATGCCACTTCGTGCCCTATTACTATCCCAGAAATAATGAAGGCAATAAAATAATGAAACCAGTGAAAGATATGGCCAAGGGCAAGGAGCACAGTGACAACACTGTCTCAGTTGAATTCTGTGCAGCTTGGAAGTAGATATACTGCTGACAGTGTATTATATAGGGGAAAGATGGAGCTGCAACTGGTAAGGGGGAATTTTTCTTTGGTGAAGATCTAATTGTGCTCAGCAGTGACATCCTTTCATCCTAATCTTCCACCTGGGGACAAAAGGGAACCTCAAAACTGAGGATAACGTACTTAAATCCTGGCTCTCTGCTACTTAAGAGGCCTTACACTTAGATCAAATGATGCTGGAAAATTCCACATTACCTCTCTAGCAACACTCGTGGCTGCTGTGTCTGTGTGTATGGACACCTGCACACAGAAGCACCAGAGAATCATCCAAGAGAAGAATGTTGCTTTTTATTAGAGAAACAGACTTTAGCTTGCTGTAACACAAGAGTTAACAGAGACTCTCAAATGAAATACTGGTTTTGCAATACTGTTTTTTGATGGTTTTCTAGAGAGTGGTATAACGCATAGGCTATAAATATAACTTTAGGAATAAAAGTCAAATGCAGCTTACCTTGGAGTAAAAAAAAAATCAAATACTTATGCATAGTCAGCACTTCACTAAGTGCCTCACTGAGCTTTGTTTTTTCAAATATTTTAGTGAAGTTTTTCAACATGAGTTCACTTTAGAACAGTGAACCATAACAGCTCCTTGAATTTATTACACAACCAGAATATGCACATATTTTTGGAAGTTTATTTGCATCACATTTCAAGAAACTTATCCAAACAGAAGTCAAAAAGCCACAATAAATGAGAAGAGAAATCATGGAAGAGAAAAGCAAAGACCTCCTTTTTCCTAGACAAATGTTCCATCAGCAGGAGTCCCATTATTTGTTATAACAATCTTTAACTTGTAATGACTCTGAAGAAGACTGATAACAGACTGGTGGGAACAGATGGAGTGGTGCTGTTAATTATAGGCACTTAGCTGCATCAGACCCCATGAGTTATTACTAACATTTCCCACTAGGGAGGAGAATCACTCGCTTTTAAGTAGTATGTTGCTTACTAAGCTGGGAGCATTAGCAGTCAGGATTGTACTAATCAGTACTAACAGCATAAAAATAAAACTCAGCTGTGAAGAAAAAAAACATTAAAAATATTCCCTGAATAACCCCCAGTCTATTTAGCTTATTTTTTTTCTTTTCCAATCACTTCTAAGTGTAAAAGTTCTTCCACAAAGGCTTAAATTCAGGTCTCACTAATCCAATCTTCCTCTACCACCCGGAAGTTTTCTAAGCATCTGAGTAGCAGGAAGATAAAGTGAAATAAAGGAAAATCACTCTAGCATATGTGATGGGGTGTATGCAGACCTTCTGAACTGGGTGAAGCCAAAAACCTGCAAAGTGACTCACCACAATACAGGTTATTAGTGTACTGGTTATCTTAGTTAAAGAAGGTATTGTTCCAGAGCACCTGAACAAACCCTTTCCAATTACATGACCCAAACATCACTTGGGGCCTTCCATGCTTCCTGCTGTCTCCAAACAGGAAAGCACCTCCCTTCTGCTTAACACCCAAGTGTCTGGAGGGGATGAAACCCATCTGCTTGCTTGCATATAAACAGCATTTCTCCATGTGACATAGTCAACAAGAAGCTACTCCTACTCCTAAGAACACGGAGACAGCACAGTGCTTCCCTTCTGCAAACGCTTGTAAGGCCCCAACCAGGAGCCACTTTAAGGTGTTGCAGAAAACATTTCTCAAGGGACACAATTCAACATACCCTTTAAAAAAAAAAAACATGGAGCAAACCACCTGGAAGCCAAATGAACACTCTGAGCCCAGTGTTCAGCCTGATGACGTGCATTAGCTGCAAAACTAGTGTGCAGCTTCTGAGACTTTGCACAATGCCTTCAGAAACACTAGTGACTGGAAAATTCAGACCATTAAGGACTCCTCATATTCTGATGTTTAGCCACACAGTAGAAAACTGGAATGAAATTGGTCTGTGAGTTTTCCATGGATAATTAACTCATTTGTAGTGTACTTATTAGCTAAAGGGATTTAGCCATAAAGGTCAAGGGGAAGAAAATGGCTTTTGCATCTACTGTGAGGGCAGATAATAAGAAACACATCAAAAAGAACAAATAAAAAGCAGAATTTGGGGCCTAAGTCCGGAGAACAGCTGTATAAAAAGGCATGTTCTGTAAAAAAACTAATTACAGACTGCATGAAAGATGACATCAGAACAACTTGCAGCTTGGGTTAGAATTTATAAGTTTCAACAGATCTCAGCTTATATGTAAATATAAGCTGTTTTCCCCCAGCCCTTGAGCATATACCCCAAGCAAGCCAAAGTTTCCTATCAATTCTAATGGAAACTGCTGATAAGAAGTCCTAGAATTCAATAAAAACCTTCTTCCCTCCCAGGATATTTTCCATAATCTTCCAAATCCATCTTAATGTAGCAATGAAGAAATTCACTCCCCACTGATACTTAGGCTATGACCTACTCAACACATCTAACGATGAAATGCACTCATTTAACAAGAAAGTAGTAGTTATATTAATTAAATTTCTTGTCAGTCAGGAGATTAAAAAAAAAAAAAGCCCTCACACTGTATGTTAAGATAGCGTTGATATTACGGCAGCTATTGAAAAAATTTTTTTTCTGGACTTCTCTCTGCAATTTTTCTTTAAAAAGCCCCAAGAATCCCACCTATTTAATACTTACATTCAAACCTGAGGACCCAGCATCCCGTCAGAACAGCCATCATGCATTTGACAGTACGTGGCATTGGAACATCGGGGATAACAAGATGAGTTACTAGGAGAAAGATTATATCAGTAGGACTAAAAGCACATAAAAATCAGAACCATGCCTGGTTGAAAAGCAGTCAATCACCATTTAAAGAATAAACAGACTATAATAATTTATCAACCACTCTTTCCAGCACAAGTATGTGATTTTTGAGACTATGATACGAGTTAGTAGAAGAGCTATTAGAAATTTTTGTGGGTTTCAACATATACTTGCTGTGAAAAAGGGAAGTCATAGTTTTATAGTTCTAAGCTAACACTTAAATCTTCAGATGACACTCCAGTTTATAGGATAGTAATTTTTTTTCAATCCTTTTAAAGTTATATTTAACTCTGACAGGAATCTCACTATGGGATCTCACTGCTTTAGCACAAAGCTAACAGAACTCAACTCAAAATTTTGGAGTAGCAATACAGATGTGAAAGATGGCAGGGGAAAATTGCCTTAGCATTTGTTCACAAGCAGCATTCCAAAGAAAATCTTATAGGAGGGATTAAGACAATGTCCCCCTCCTCAAAGGGGAAAAAAAACCCCAAATCCAAGCCCATAACTTGGTTCCATCAATCCTAATGAAGAACAAAATTTGAAGCCATGTCAGAAGACATGTCAACTCTTAGGCAATGACATGCTCTTTCTAAAGGCACCATCTGCCCAAGACTCACTTTGGAAGGCAAAACCTGTAAAGGATGTCTCATATGAGCAGAGACCTTAAAGCTGGTAAAAGGGGTGTAAAGAGAAGAGGTCTCTGAGGAGACTTGGAGATTTTAAATAACAGACAACATGCTGCCAAACTGTGGCTCCCCTCGAAGCCTCCTGCTTCAGTAACCAGACAGGCTTTATATGTGTTAATGTGCAAAACACCCCATCCCTGTACTACAGCTACAATTCAGGGATCTCAGGAGCTGCCCCTACCAGGACCAGTAAAAATCCCTGCTGCAAGTAGTATATTGAAGGATAAGGTGCAGAACTGTAGTTACTTCCACTTGGACAGAGACATTTACATACCTCCACTGGTAAATTCAGTGCACCTTCGAGCCTTCAGAAGTGCTGCCACTTTGTTCAGCAGCTTCTGCTGCTCTGCACTAAGACTGCTCCCCAGCAAAGCCAGAGGGCCGTTCCTAGGCTGGCTGGGGCTCAGCGCCTGCAGGAACACAAAATCCGACAACAAGAGGAATGTTTGGGAACCTAAAGAAAGCAACTAACTGATTGGACAGCTTTATTTAATAAGAACAAGAGTTTGGAAACACAATCCATGGCAAGCTTAGTGGACAGGGTATTACTGACAGATATGCTGTTGAGTAATCTATATAATTAATATCTGCGTTTCCTTTCAGTAGAAGTCCCTAATGCTTTGCCCTGTAAGCAATGAATGCTTCAGTGGCTTTTTTATGTGGATAACTTGTGAGGTCTGAATAACCTGATTTTGGTTACAAGTCCTGAGAAGTCTTTGGCAAAAACAGGGGAAAACAAAAACCCCCAAACAATCTTCCAAGAGCTGTTTTCAGCTGCTGGTATCTTCATTGCTGGACAAAGGACCATAGTGGAGCAGCCTTTTAAAGGCACACAAAAAACACCTGTAGCAAAGACTGTTGCTGCTTTCAGTAAGGTAAGTAGAACAAACTTCTATGCAGAAAACCAACATAGATAGTCAAGTTCCAGAAACAATCCTTGAAGAATAACAGGGTGCCCATGCTCCTAGAATAAAGGCACAGCACAAGAAATACCCTTTGTTTTCTCAGATAAAACTGTAACACAGAACTTCATGGCTTGTATGGGTTTCCGATACATTCTAGAAATACTGCCCAGGTTAGTTTCCCAGTTTTAAAATCTCCCTGTAAAGCAGGTGATGTATTGTACTTATGTCCCAGCCTTTAAAATTTACAAGATGAACTTACAGGGTTTCTTTGAAAAAGCAAAACAACGAGGACAAAAAAAGCCCCAGACAGACATTTACCTTGGAGGGTTGGCTGAGTGAAAATGATTCATTCTTCACTGGTAACATTAGCACAGACTTCATCTTTTCACTTTCTGCATAGTCCACAGGCCGCAGACCAAATATATTACTGGCAAAACAAGCACAGATGGGTTTAAGTAAATAAAATGTGACTTGATTCTTAACTAACCAGGCGCATTAGCTGAGTAGCTTTCACTCCCACTTTCTTATTAATATGTAATTTCAGCTAAAAGCACAAAGCTTCAAGTAAGAATTGCATCCAAGACAGATGGATACTGAATTACAAGCTGTTGCATTCAGCTGAGGAGTAAGGGATGTTCAGAGCAGAATGTTCGCTTAAATAAACCACAGTCCTTGTTAAACTGTTTCAAGATGCACTTTGATATCATTTGCAAGGCCCAGAAATTTCAGCTTTAATCTTTCATTGCAGCCATATAACCAAGCAATGTATTTTTGGCTTATCCATTTGCCGTAAACGACACGTCAGGAGATTCCATACACTGTATTAAACACTGGAGTTCGATGTGGTTGTGCTTTTATGGGAAAAGCTATCTGCTTCCTACTTGGGAACCGTGGCTCCCTTGCACTTCCAAGATTGGAGTGTGCATCTCATTTTCCCCCAGCATGCTCTTCCACAGAACACACTGTAGCCGATTCATTCTGATTTCAGTCGGTCTGCCAATTTTGTCAAAAACTACTGATCGTACGTGGCACCTCGCAGTTATTGGATGTGCTTCAAGAGCCATTTCCTCTTTGAGCATTCCTCAGACAGATGGGATTTGCTATAGACACACCAAGAACAGCAGTGCTCCTCTCTCTTCACACAGCCTTGCAGCTGCGGGACAGCGGTGAGGGGAGGAAAGCTCGACATTGCAGAACAGGTAAAACTGCCATTAGCAAACAGGATCCTCTGCCAGCACTCTGGGGAAATATTCTGCTTTGCTTTGCCCTTTGTGGGAATAATGGCTATTCCAGCTGATCCTCTTCTCCCCACCTCAAGCAGCTCTGCTCTCAAAAGGCATAATAAGAGCTCGTTATGAAGGGGAGGCTTGTCACCCTGACTCGGTGTCTGAAACCCGGCAAGCTTAGTCATCAAACAATGAAACATTTAAAGGGGTCAAAAAACCAATGCAGCTTTGAAGAGCTGCCTCTCAGCCGCACATTCCTGTGCAGAGCAGGAATCTAGGAAGCTTTGCAGGGAATTCCACATAAGACCATAACCCAACCCAGCCCAAAGAGAAGCTCAAATGGTTAAGCCTTCACTCTGGCTTAACCGGGGGGCTTTGGCCAGCACAGAGCCAAGAGCTGTGTCTGACCTCAGCACCTCTCTGTGCTCCTGACTGAGGACTGCTCCCTCACACAGCCCCTTGGGAACACAACAGGCCACAAAAATCCCCCCCAGAAGGGGCCGGGATGGTCTTTTACAGTATTCCCAACCCCAGGCTCTTCTGTGCTACTAATAAGCAGAGTGCAGGAATAATAGCAGCTCTGCAGACTAAAAGATAATTGGTTAAATCTCTGCCCAGTCCTGGGAGGTGCAGCCCATTAAATATTGTCATGCTGTTCCTGCTTTGTCATGCATCATCAGGGTAGCTCTTGCCCTTTCCTTAAATAAGGGCCATATTTGACTCCAACTGCTGCAGGATGGAGTTCCTTTGAACAATGCATCCAGAGGGGGGGAAAACTGATATATCATCACATACACTAAAAATCACCTGTAGACTAGATGGCTGACCTTTCACTCTGAACTAAGAGAGAGGAAATCACTGCATGTCAGTAGAAGAGGTTTGGGAGTGCTTTCCCCTCCAAAGGCACGGAAGAATCCTTGACTGTTGGAAAAAAACCTCAGCAATGTTTGCCACAGATAAATATACAGACCATCACAGCTAAATACAGAACATTTTTTTGCCAATTAAACTGCACAATAAGAGCTCCAGCTCCTCCCTCTGTATTCACTTAAATTTTTTTCCTATTTTTTTAAGCTCATTTCAGTTGCTTCTTCCTAGAGTACTGTGAAATGCTAACCCATCATTATGCAGCATTGAAGAATTACTGGCTACTTACAGGACGTTAAGGTGGCATAGTTAAATTGTGGCAAACTTGGGAGCTGAGGTCTGGAAAAGGAACACCAGCACAAGGGATGATTTAAGAGTTTTGAATATTTGCAACAAATCAACTTGTTAAGCTTAAGGAAATGAGAAAATGTAGCTGAAACAGGAGAAAACAAGGTTTACAAAATAGGAAACAAGACAAGGAGCACATCCCAACAACAGATTTCAAGTAGGGCGTTGTTGTAATTTACTCATCCTTTTCAAAGAAAAAGGATGAAAACTCTATTTGTACTTTTCAGTCAGACACCCACTCACCATCCAAAAAGTCAGTGAGATCAGAAAGAGCCCTTGCCCAGTCCCTGTTGGGCTGACACACTCACCACTGCAGGAGCTTGAGGAACTGGGTTTATTATATTAGGAATTTATTTATACTACTTTTAACTCTGTGATCAGGATTAAGGGCCGGATCTATACAAGCACACCACCACCAGTAAGGAACAGAAAAGAGAAGCTTCAGGCAAAAATGCCTTTATGCAGCCCAGCTGAACAAGCGAAATCATCCACCCTGTTCAGAGTGAAAAAATGAATCTTGATCCAGTTTGCAAAACCAAATTAGACTTGCAAATTAAGGTCCACCCTATCACATTTAGAAATATCAGTAACTACAAGTGCTCCTACTACAGGTCTGGGTTTGTCAGGAATGGGCCCAGTGCACATGATGAGTCCCACACTCAGGGAAGACACAATGGTTCCTACGAGGGAAAAAGAACTGTCTGTGGTGCTCAGGGCAGAATACAAGGTCTCTAAGGCATACTTGTCTCTACCAGAATGCAAGGGGGCTTTTTGGAAGCTGTTCTAAACAGTCAGGAGTCAGATGGTACCCTTTGATGCAGGCAGCCTCCTATTAGTCAGTCATCAAGGTATGAGTAGTCAGGAGAGGGCTTTGGAGCTAGAACAAACTCCAATCAAAGCCCAGGATGGCTGTGCTGAGAACAGGGATGAGCCCAGTGAAGAGCAGCTCCACGTAATCTTCTGAGCATGACTTTACACGAGATGACAGATGATATCTTAAGGACTGGCACATCAAAGAACTTCTTAGGAAAAGCTTTAGAAATAGGATTCAGTTTATGGCAAAACACTGCTAAAGTATTGGGTATGAAGACAAGAGAGGTTACTGCTATAGCCAAAATGAAACTTTACAGCTCCCTTCTAGATGTTTCATTAAACTTTCAGGAAATAAGCAACCAGAGAAGATAAATACAGAGACGTGCCTGTTGATTGTTTAGAAGCCCCAAACTTGCACAGCTTCTGGTGTAAGCAAAAAATAACTATGTAAGACTTTGTAATCAGGAGATTTAAGCTGCTCCATTTTTGATACCAGAAGTGACCTCGTGTTCCACAGCTGAGTGTAAGGCAAGTTTTACCCCAGCCCCACAAACAAGTTCAGTATTGAATGGAAGCCCAGCAACCAGGTGTCAGTGCAGTAACCACTAACTCCTACGTGGAAATAGGGTTAGGTCAGGGCTCTCCAGGGAGCACCTGGATTTGGAGCATTTGGTAAACAGAAACCTTTTTTGAATCTGACAGAAGGAAGAAAACTTAATCTCGTGTAGCTGGAAAGACCATGTGAGATACCCAAACAGGGCCAGGGTTTTAATTAACCTGCTGTCAGCAGGAAGTTAAACACAGTGTCTTGCACCTAGACAGCAAAGACCTGCACTATCTCGTCTTAGAAAAAGCAGACAAACTGATGTCACAGGCCTAATGCCTCCTGAGCTAACTGCAGGTTACAATAGTTTTTGCCCTTATGCCATTCATAATTGAGGACCGTGGTCTATCCCCAAGCATTTCCAGAGGTTTGTTCAGAATCAGACTCAGAACTACTCAAAGACAGCCAACACCTTAAAAAAAAAATAGAGCATCACCACAATTTTTACTAATGCTGAACTTATTGTGCATGAAGAGCTGGAAAGCCAGCCCATTTGAGGGAGAGCATTTAGGAAGTGCTGTGAAATTGCAAATGCACAGATCTAATTTTTCAAATCACTTGGCTCGCTGTGAAGCAAGGAAAAAAGACAGAATTCAAGCACATTGAAAAAAGCCATAAAAATAAAAATTAGCTATGTGTAGGAGATTAACTTAAAAAAATTAACAAGACCAGTAGGACAATTAATAGGTCCACTGGTCCATATAATACTTTTCATTTGTAGTTCATATCTTTCCCAGTCAGTGAAAACTTCAATGGCAAATGAAGTGCCACAACTATTAAATCTTACAGATTTCAAAGAAAACTTTTTTAGCCAAGGAATACAGAAGTCCCAGGATTACTCAAAAAGAGGCCAAAGGGGAAGCTCCCATCTGTACTCTCCTGGTCCAAAAGGTATGTGGCTGCTTCACATTATATAGTTAATTCCTAATGCACTATGTGTTAATATTCCAGGAGAAAAACAGCCTGAAAGTTGCCTGGAATGAGCTGTGCTTCAATGGGTCTGTGAGCCTGATGATCTAAATCTGAAATTGCAAAGTCTCAGCTCCCCAGGTAGGGTTACACCTGTGCCCCTCACCAAAGTCCCTTAGGAGAGAGCTGTATTCGCTTCCAGATTTATCCTACATCCCTGCACAGACCAGTGCTCTTCCCTGCCTTTGGGCCTGCAGTCAGTAAATATTGCACATCTTTAAAAACATACTTCATCTGGCACAGCTGAGTATCATTCTAAATTTCAAAACTACTGCTCTAAGCAGGCTATTCAACACAAGCTCTGTTTTTATTCCAGTAGATTAACTCTCCAACACACAAGGGACATTAAGACACAAAACTGAGTTAATTCTACTGTCAAAACAGCAGCAAGACATCAGTCACTTTTGTGAGGTTTCACGCTATATATTTCATAGTGTCCCAAGTAACATTTGAACACATTTATCATGGTCACATTTCACTGAGCTTTGCTAAAGGAAAAGACTTATAAGCAAGCACCGTGAGCTAATGAAACTTTCCTCCTCGCTCTCCTGTGAGGTAATGAAGAATCACTTTATCCCATCCTACTAAGGAGGGCCCTTTCCTGGGCTGAAAGTGAGTTCATTGAGAGCCTGGAGAGCCCACAAAAGGACTAGAGTTTCATACACCAAAAAAAACCTAACGAAAAAAGGAAAACTAAAACCAGACAAATGTATTGGTTCGGCAAAACTGGCCTGGTACAGTCTTATCTCACGCATAGTTAAGGAACTCCTCAGGTATATTCCTCAAGAAAATAAACCCTTGAGAAGAGATGCAAATTCTACTCATCACTGATCAGTTTCTTCTGTAAAGATCCTAAAGTAACAATGGGAAGGTGAGCAGATCCTGCACTAGGTACAAAGAGACCAGCTCTAACTAGTCATAATGAAAACTATAATTGCACCTTCTTGAGTGCTCAGCCTGATTTTGCCTTCTGTTTTTACAACTCTGGTCTGCGGGTTTCAGAGATCCAGGAAAGAAGCCACCAAAGGAAACGAAGCTTCTTGTCAGATATGACTGTTATAAGGGTACCTGCATCCACTAGGAAAAAAAAAAAAAAGGAATAAATTAAACCTTCTGTATTAAAGAAGGCTGAAAACCACTTACCTAGACAAATACAACCACTGCTTAATTAGGACTGCAACTACCAGAGGCAGCGGCAGAAAAAACACCCAGTAAGATCTGCAAAGTCATGGTCCAGGGAAAGATCACAGCACTTTTCACTGCTGGAAGCTTGGAGGGCACAGGACGGAAGGGAGGCATGAGACATTCTTACAAGTTTCAGAAACACTGTTCTTGCTTCTACAGTTTCCTGATAGTGTTTTGAAGAGGTCAGCAGAGTCTTATTATTCAAGCCTGAACACTCTGCTTGTACATCCCTTACTCTGTGGCTCTAATGCTTTCTGTAGAAATAGGGGGTGGGGGGAACCCAATCCCTTTCCATCAGCAATGCAATAGCAACACACCCAGTGGCATTTCAGACAAAAAAGGAAGATCTGGAAGCCTCAGTTATTCCAAGAGGGACATGCAGGACTGAATTTTTGTCAAAAACCCACGGCTGCTTCTGTCAGACAAATCACACAGAGATTAAGGGCAGCTCAATCTGTTCTCCAAAGGATTTTAACTGAACATTATCTACATTCAGTAAAAAGTTAAGGCAGAGTTTAAGGCTTACATAAACCTCCCCTTCCCTGATTAAAAAGCTTCTGTTTCAACAGGAAGTCATGTTTACTGATGCAGAATGAGCTGAAAGAGGTTCAGCTTCATCTGTGTTTGTGTGAACACATGCAGCAGAGACCAAGGCTAAGGAGAGAGCTGCAGAGTCCACTGCTGGCATTTGGAGTCTCGGCTGTGCAAACCTCCCAGCGCCCGAGTCCTGTCAGGACCTTCCAGCAGAGCTGTTGGCTGTGCCAGGCTTCCAGACCCCACAGAGACAGGCGAGAATTGTGACACAACCAGCTCCTGACTCTCAAGTGTCTTGAAAATGAGTTGCTGAAGCTGTCAGCTTTTCAAGGTGTAATGTGCCCGTCCTTGTTGTTCAAGAACAAAGTGAAGATGAACAACTGATCCTTGTTCTACTTTTTCACGCTGAAGTCTTGAGTTTGTTGCTTTGTTTTGGTTTTCTCTTGTTGTTTTTTAAACTCTAATATATTCAAGATTAGGACTTTATGAAAACCCCATGCTTTTCCACAGAGCACCTTAATTCTGTAAGCTTCAAGAGCAAATATTAAGAGCTGAAGTGATTAAGCTGAACTTTTTTATGCTTCTTTATGCAGCTGCCAAGGAAACTCATGTCATGCAAGACTTCATGCCATTGTGTTACTACATACACACACACCTATGGACAACTTGCACTGGACTCAAACTTGCACACACAGGCCCCGGCACAACAATAATACACCACCTAAAATCACATTTAGTGTCTGAAATGCTAATAGGCTGCAGGGTTATTCATAGACTAAAAGATTCTTCAGCAGCTCCTATATACAAATACCAAAATCCTCAGGAGGTGTAACTACACAGAAGAGTCAACTGAAAATATTTCTAAGCTTTTTTTTTAATTAAAAAGTCTACCAAGGATTAGTGCCTTGAGCCAGAATGAAAAAAAAAATAAACACTTCCCAAATCTCAGCCTCTGTCTGTGCCATTTGTGAAAACAGAAGAGACTGGACCAAAATGCCTTCTGCTATCAAGTAGTGTAGTAAGAGTAAAGAGACAAAACACAGCTGTAGCAGCTCAAAACTCATCTAGCTCAGCACCTCCGAGCTGACAGTAGCTATAACACGATGCCAACAGGAAAGTGTAAGATTAGGGTAAGCATATGTTGTTACTTTCCTAGCACAGTCTCCAGCACTCCAGCTATCTGTGACTCAGGAGTGCTCAGAAAAGCTCAGGAGAAAGGCAAGTGGAAAGGAAACACCCACCTGGAAAAGGAGGATATAAGCACAGCAGAGCCCACTCATAACACCCACCCCCTCACTTCAAACAGATCGTATTTACCCCCAGCTTTGCTTCTCATTTACTGAACACAGGCCCCAGAAGCGGCAGCTGCCACGACATCCCTGGGTACTTACACGGCGTCCCGGGAGGCGCCTCGGGACAGCAGCAGCTCCACGATGTCCACGTGCCCGTTCCTGGCGGCGTCGTGGAGCGGGGAGTCGTTCTGGTAGCCCGCGGTGTTCACCAGCGCCCGGTGCCGCAGCAGCAGCTCCACCACGGCCGTGTGCCCGTGGTTACACGCCTCGTGCTGTGGGGCACAGCCAGGACAGCGGGCTCAGGGGACACGGAGCTCAGGGCGAGGGCTGGGTTCACTCTCAGACACCCCGGAGAGTTTCGGGGTGGGGGGGGGGCGGACAAGGCAAGGATAGCGCGTTGCATTCCTGCCCTGAGCTAACCTGGGAACACGGCACTGACAAAGCCCTGAGAAGAGCTGAACAAAGGCCAGCTGCGTGCAAATTAGACTGCAGGGAACAAAGCCTTGCAGATTACAGGCTGTCAGGAGTGTTCTTCAGGAGAGGAAGGAGTCACGGTTGAAAAGAACCTTTTGTTTGTTTTCTGTAATTCGAGTGAGAAATTTTTTCATTCCACTACTTGACATATTTCCAAAACACTGAGGACATTAAGAACCCATCAAATATAAACATTGCTTGCAACTGATCGTTTTCTAGCTATTGTAGTTTTGGTTTTTGCACTTGCAGAATTGCAGGCCGATCGATTTCATGGCATGCCCTACACCCCAGCAGAGGAGAGTTAAGATTTGGGCAGGTCAGTAGTTACTAATGAATTTTTTTAACCTTGTTTATCATCACTTCTTGACTTTGCACAATTCTTTGCGTAAAGGGAGCTAAAATATGGGAGAGGAAAGGAGGAATATAACGAAATCTGATTAGAAGACAGAAAAATAAAAGCCTTCAGCACTCACCAGTGGTGTCCAGCCAGCATTGTCTTTGACATTGGGGTCTGCCCCATTTTTCAGCAGCTGTTCCACAGCTGCTAAGTCACCCTACATAGGAAAAAAAAAAAAGAAACAGTAATGAAGGAGATACACAAAGGCAACACAAATTTAAGAGAAGCCAAACTCCAAATGAAGCTGCAGTAAGAATGTAATGATATATAAGCCTTCCACGTAGATATTGCCAGGACAACAAAAGCTCGACTGGTTTGGAGACCACAGTTATGGTTCATTTAGAAGCACGAACACACTTTGCACAAACATGTATTTCTAGATAAAAACAACACATACAACAGACAACTCCAAACAAATGGGAAAATTTGTGCTGTTTGCAATCTGTCCTCCGGAGTCAACTGCAAGGATGAAAGACAGGAACATTTCTTGAGAATTCCCTAATTCTTCAGACTGGATTTTTTTCAAGCAAACATAGGTGAAATAAATTAAGCCTGACAAGCTTCCAGAAATTATTTTTTTTTACACAAGTCAAAAGGAAAAGAGTTTTATTTAACACCACAATTCCTACTCATGCTGAATCTCACCGACACCTTCTCTGACACTTATTCCACCAAAATAGTTTAAATTTGCTTTTTGGAAGAAGTTGTGTTCAGTTTTTACTATAAGCAAGAAGATGTATGTAGAAAAGGGTGGGTTATGGAGAGAGGCTGAGCAGAGACATGGCAAAGAAAGCAAAAGGGCAGAATTTGTGACTCAGAAGTTTTGACCCTCTGAAAAGCAAAGGAGATAAGAGAGACAGTTGGTAATAAGACTGGAGCATATCCAGATGCAGCTATAAAACATGAGAAGGCTCCTGTGGAAGCTGAGGAGACCTCTGCAGTGTAGGCCATCCTAAAAGCAGATAGAAAAAGTAACTTGAAGAGACAGTAGTAGTCAAAAGTCAAGGAATTCCTAAGTGTCACACACAGCAGGCCTTCAAAAGAAAAGGTGAGAGAATATTCAGCTTAAAATACACTAAAAATAAACTTAATCTGATTTTCTTTTGTTACCAAGGAACACTTTGAAAGAACAAAATAGCTTTAATCTTTACACCTTAGTTAGAAAAAACACTAAGACAGGCTGCTCAGCAGAAGGAAGTCCAGCAAGCAATACCTGTAAACTCAAAATTCACCAAAAAAATGCAGAGAGTCACTGGCTTCAAATAAATTAACATCAGAGACAAATTTCATGCACTGTATTCCCAACGTAGATGTCCCACCAAAATGTTACCTTCCAAAGCAATTAAGGTATTCTAACAGCAGTGTGTTCTTCCTGGGTGCAAGGGAGCAGACATGCATCAAACCTGAGGAGTTACTCAGAGGCAGCCAAGACAGTGCTCAGCATTAAGATCTTCTCCACAGAGGGAAGCTGCAATTACCTATAATGAGCGAGATCTGAGCTTATCATTTAAAGTTCAGTTTGCAAACATGTACAGCAAGGATTTGACATTTCAGGAGTACTCCTTTAAAGCAGGAAGCACAGCTAATAATCTGTGTGGGCATTAGACAGTGCCACAGCTTCTCAGATCGGTTCTGAACGTTGATTTGCAAAACAGAGCTGTGGTTCCATCAAAGGAAATGCTGCTGGGGTGGACAACAGCACTGGCAACATCCAAGAGTGAAAAATAGTGCTTTTCTTAATATTGGCCAGTTTAGGTGGGTTGTTTTGGAGGTTGGGGGGGGGAGGGGAAGAGGGAAAGGGGGTTTGTTTGTTTGTTTTTACATTGACCACTTCTGTCAAAGTTGATGTAATTACTAACATTTACAAGTTACTAACTGCTTTGCTAAACTCTAAACAACAAAGAGCAAGCATCTGGTAGGTGCAAGTCCCAGTCACAAATCAATCTATCTATCTATCTATCCATCCCATATGTCTTTCCTCCACAAGAAAGCAGAAGAGACTACACCTATTAGTATGGAATTACTGATCCCAACATGCTGCACGAAGTTGCACTTTGAGTATTACTGGAATCAGCTTAGTACATTTAGTTCCTCGAGTTCACCTGACCCAGCAATGCCAGCAGAAAATCACCAGTCTCCAAGAGGGAGCCACAAGCAGATGATGAAAAGGAGGAACCCCGGGAGCGTGTCTGTGCAGTCTGCAGCACAGCAGAGCTGGAGAGGTAAATGGAGACACTCCTTGCTCAGAAAGAGAGAACACGACAGACACCAGGCAGAAAAATGCTAACATTACTGACTCACTGGGAAGTGTTTATTTTGGAATCTCATTATCAATGAAGGATTACATCCAGCTCCTGAAGAGGCAGGGACTACTGCAGAATGCAGAACTGTCAATTCAAAAGAAACAAAGTGAAGGACATTTTAAGCTCATAAAGCTTATGTGTAGTGACAACACAATAAAGCCACGGGTTTGCTCCTCCTCCCTGGTACAGTTTACCGGAGCAGGGGAAACCACGGCGGCAGGAAAGGCACTGGGGCCATCTGTTGGCAGACCTGAAGCCGGCAGGAGCTTGCAGGGAAGGGTATTTGCACAGCTTTACAAACACTTCCTCCCAAGGAGAATTTAGTTCCTGCAGCCACAGATGGCACAAGCCCAGAAAAACATCTTTACTTGGCTCACACGAGGTTGTTGGTTTCTTTTTTTTCCTTTTCTCGCAAGTCAATTGTGACCTGGTTTTAACACAGACACATGGTTAAGAACTGCAAGTGTCCTTCCAATCCCATTTTACAGAGGGTTTTTTTCCAATTTACCCTTTACAATTTTCATTAACCATAGATATTTTCCACCCAGAAGTCATATTTAAATTATTAAGTTAATGAAAGCATTCCACCAGCTCAAAAGATCCAAAGAATTAGGACAGCACATGAAGATTAAGCTAAAAACTTGTACCATTTCTACCAAACACTTCTCTCTTTATTTGCAAATGTAACCAAGTGACTTCAATCTTTACGTCAAACAAATGAACAGAAAAAAACCCCTTTCAACCCAAAGACATTTGCTTGCTTAAGCTGGGGGGAATTAGATTATTTACTGCTCATAAATAGTCAAACAGGACAAATATGAATTACAGAGTGCTTATAGGAATTGCAAATGCTCCAACCAACTCTTTATAGCAACCAGCAAACTTTTCACCCCAAATTTCTCCAAATCAATTCCCTACTCAGCAGACCATTTATTAATAACAAACATACAAGGAGCTGTGCTTAACCTTTAACAAACAGAAAACATGCAAGAAGTTTCACCCGCCTCAGAAACGAGAGACGCAACAACAAAGTGTTATTGAAAAAGAACTGGTAATTTGTTTCTAAGCTTTCAAATCAGCACTTGGGAAGATGGATTGCTTTGACTCGTGGCCAGTCTGCATGTTCTTAACTTCTGCATTTGAAACCATGGCCTCATTTCTCTGGGAGGGGAGATGTTCTTCTGTGACCCAAGAGGGCACACACACATACCTGGTACCAAAGGGACTGCTCGCCTGACTTGGGCAGACACCTGAAAACACTGGAAGATTTACAAGCTGTCAAAACCAAAGGGTAACTGCAACTTGTCCACCACCTCTCCCTCCTCAAACCAAGCAGGTGCTCTGCACAGACACAACTTCTCTCCTCGGAGCAGGGACAACTCCCTGATCGCTTCTAACTTGGAGCACAAGCCTTCTGTTACTTCCCCTCCGCTCCTGCAAAGTGTGTCTGTCGCTCTTGGTGCCTTGCAACCCTCTTGCACTGCAGCTCACTGTCCCCCTGCCTGCAATTCACAGTGGCACAGTTCCACTGTGGGAGGCCCCATCATCTCCCTTGACAATGCAGAACCAGGCACGACCCAGACCTGAAATACTGCACCAAGAGACAGTGGGCTTTTCCTCTCCCCACACTAACTCACTGAGTAGGGCTGTGCTGTTTCAATTGCCAGAGCTGGTCCTGGGAACAGCCCTACTGTAAAAAAGTCCCCATGTGGAAGGGCTGTCGATTGGGCAATTTCCCACTAGTTTAGAACATTCCGAGATGAAAAGGTCACATTTTGTATTTTAACTAATTGGAATTTTTACCTTTAATGACCATGAAGATAAACGTGACCGCTGTTTGCTACAGGCAGAGTCACATTTATTTTCATTTATTAGTTTAGCCCAGCATTAAGTTCGGGCACACTGGAACCTTTCTGGAGAACCATTTTGATTTCAGTAAGGTAATAACTAGTAGAAGTAGTAAATTGGGACAATCCCTCAAAATCATTTGAAACAGAACAACACTTACTTTTCATGCCTGATAATGTTGTTTATGATAACTTTTAAATAAGAAAAAATGCAGAATTCAATTAGCTTTAATTAAATTCTGGGTATTAGACCCTAACAGCTAATAAAAATAAAACAGATTTATTTTTATAATTAATGAAGTCCTAGAGAATTAGACTTTATTTCACTTTGGGGGGAGGGTGGCAGCTACAAGTGTGTTGCCCATTACACACATGGAAAAACATTACTGGCTGTGCAAAGAACAAGAAAAAAAATCTGCCTATAAAACAAAACTGGAAGAGAAATACTTCTTTAGTAACTGTGCCTACATTTCCTGGCTACCAGGGGATGCAGCAGCTTCTTTGGAATGCCACGATACTCCCAAGATTAAGCTACCTAACAAGAACAAAGTACACCAGAAAAGACAGGAGACCATCTGTATAACCTCCTTCAACAGATGAGGAACTGAGACAGCAAAACATCCTTCCCAGAGTTGCACTGGAAGTTTAGCAACTGGAAACAAAGATACATGCAAGGAAACTGTGGCCATCACCAGAAGCTCATTTCACTTGCCTTACTGTAGTTCCATTTAAAAGCCAGCAGTAACTCTGGGATCACCCTGAAGCCCGACCTAGCTAAACAAGCCTCTGCTAATGAGCACCTCGATGAGCATGGCACCGATGGATTAAAAACCACAGCAGAACTAATGAGGAACAGAAGGCGCTTCCCATTTTAGCTCAATAATTCTAAACATTCAAAGTCAACACTGAAAGGAATTCACAGGTGGGACTGATAAAAGCCCACCCACTTTCCAGCCCCCTGTCCCTTCCTCCGAGGGCTGTACCAATGCCAACAAGCAGTGCCAGTGACACCACCGAGCCCGGATAACCAAAATACGTTTATCCTTTTTGTCTGCAGCATGAACTGTTTCATTTTCACTCATTTCTCTTCAAAATGCTTCGCAGTGAAAAACCACCTTATTGGCATATCCCCCGTATGCCAATACTCCAAGCTTCACCATAGGCTGCAGAGATGCTGTTTCCTTAGATGAAATACTTGCACTCCAAAGAAGTGTCAGACACATTGCTGGAAACCATACCTGTGTGAAAACTTGTCAAGGTACATCAATTTTTTTAGAACCAGTCAGTCTTGACAGTATTCATTACAAATTCCCAGAAAATCATGGTAAGGTAATATGTAAACAGTATTTTAATAAAGAGGAATATACAGGACTTATGATGAGAGGCAACAAGAGATCTATCCTTCAAAGCTCTTGAGTTCTGTGAGGACAACGTTTCATTTTCTCCTCCCTAATTCCATATTAATGGCATCAAGTATGAGATTTGAACTCAACTCAGCTCAGCTGCCACTTCTATTTAAAAAGGTCTCATGCAGCAGGAGTGGCTTATTAGAATGCCTTTGAAAGAGGGCACAGTTATTTCTCAAGAACAAGTTATTTCTCAAGCCTGTCTCACCACATAGAAGTGCTGTATAAATGTCAGGATGCTTACAGAGGAATCAATTCTTCCAGCAGAGGCAGTTTATTAACCACATAGTATTTGTATATTATGATTTAGCACAAAGTACATTTAAATTGCCAGACTACAAACTCCTTGAAATGACCTCTCAGAAGGGAGCTGCCAGGAGAGCATCTGATGGGTGTGACAAGTTCCACCCTGCCTGCAGTGTCTACAAAGTGATGGGCAAGGACAGCCCTTGCACAGAGCAAAGCCATGAAGTTCTACCCCAGCAGGCACTGGCTAAGGTAATAACAGCAAAACCAGTGACAGCTGCCATTCCAAAAATAACACTGATCCTACAGAAAACTGAAGCCTACTGAGAACATCCCAACTCTGTCCCTTCCCTTCAGAGCACGGGGCTCAGCATGGGGACCACAGGCTGCAGCACCTCATTGCCCTTGAGCCAACACTTCCATCAGGTGGCAGACCTCAAAGATTATGGAATTAACTCCAATTAAGGTTTCACAGAGTTATCTTTATGTAGATAATTCAGATCTTGTCCTGCTCAGGTTAAACCGATCAAGATCACTCATGTGAGGTCTGAAATGCCTACTGAACTCCTTATTGACAAATCAGAGACAGCTTTCTGGCACACAAGGCCAAAGGATCTAAATGCTTATCACTTCCTAGAAATCACAGGTATAACTGACACTGCAGTGCACTGAGTTTCCAAGTATAACCATCTCTGACTGTTCCAACAGTACTTTCTTCATAAAATCAGAGAATCAGGTTAGACACTTCCCAATAAACCTAGAAGATAAAGATCACAAAATGAGATTTCCCTGCCACAGAAAGAGGATGTTCTGAAGTGACTGGTTTCCAGAGTATTTTTGAAACAACATTGTCTTTTTAAACCTCTGCAAAAAAGCTGAACTGGAAGAGGATGCTCTTACCTTGATGGAAGCAACATGGAGCAAAGTCTCTCCTTTGTAATTTCTTCTGGCAATTGTGTTGCCACCAGGGGACTTCAACACAGAAGGACTGGGTGGTATTGATATCTGACTGCAAGTCTTCGGAGTAGATGGGGTGGAGGGAGATTTTGAAAGTGAAGGACTATTTATTGCTTGAGTGACCTCAGAGCTTCTTGTTTTCCTTCCAGTGTCAGTGAGCTTTGATGCAGAGGAAGAAGTCTGAAGTGGTGTCTGGTCTTCAGTCACTGGGGAGACGGGGGAGCCCTGAGGTAACTCCTCCAAGCAATCTGCCTGCCTCCCTGCCTTCCCAGCAATGCCCCTCTCGGATCTCCTCAGTCTTTTAGGCTGAGGAGTAACCTGAGGCCTGGATTGCTCCCTTCCACGTTTCAATGGTGTAGTTTCGTTTCCCACTGGCAGCGACATCTCTGTAGCACAGCTCTTTCCTTTGCTATCTTGTGCAGGGCACACAACTTGACTGTTGACTTTCTTCTCTGGGGGCTTTTCCTGTGGTGGCATCTCCACACTTTCTGTATTCTGGCTGGAGTCAGCTTCCTTTGCAGGCTCCTGCTGAGGCCTCTCCCCAGGGCTGTCTGATTCCGGAGTGCACAGGATTACTGGCTGACTGCAGATGGTCACACACTTTTCCTTGGGACTCTTCTCCTCAACTCTTTGCTGCTCAGGCTTCTGTAAGCTCCACACTTTGTTAATGTCTGCTAGATGTTTCTTCTTCATCTTCTTAATCTGCCTCTGGGTTGGTTTTTTTGTTGGCTCGGGAGGCTTTTCGTGAGGAGGGGAAGGAAAGAAATCATAAACTGAAGAAGTGTCTTCACCAGGGGCACTACTTCTAGTGTCAGGCTGGTTCTTGTTCAGGACACATCGAATCTTCCTGCTTCTTGGGCTGAACCACATTTTTATCTGTTCCTTCTTGTTCTTTTTTCCCAGGTCTGAGTCAGCTGGTGTGGATGTATCTTCTGCTGAATCTAAGTGGATCAGGGAAGAAGAAAAATAATTATGGAGTTACAGAGCTCTTCAGAGCTCATCACAACACAAACAAAGATCGTATTAACAACTGGAATAACTGATGAAGTGTTACTAAACACAACCCTGAGTGCCTTCATTTCTTCTGAGAAGGCACAGGTAGTGCTTTAAAACCCCTGGCAAGGTCACCTGCCACTCTGGAGTTCAGATCCACTGGGCAAGTGAGCATCCTGGTGGAGAAATTTCTTCAGCACATGCACAGAGGATTTCTGACCAGGTCAGAAAAGCAGAGAAGTTGGTTCTCTCCCTGAGTTCTCCCTAGAAACAGGTTTAACAAATAGGTATGTGTATACACAAAAGAGCACAGAAACAATTTTCTAAAAAGATATTACAGTTCATCTGAAGATGAAAAAGAACAGCTCTGAGCAAGCAAAAATAATATCCTTATAAGAGTGTTGAACATTCCTGAGAAATTTTGACTGATTCCACAGATACAGCAGATTCATCAGAGGAATAAATAGAAAATGTGTCAGTAATTGTCTCCCGTCATCTGATCCTTTACCCCTAGATAGTAAATAATTTCAAGGAAGCAAAACATTTTGATGATCTCAAACATTTCTTTAAAAATATGCAGTGGAGCAATTTTATAAATCACACTGTACAGCACATTACAAATCAATAACCAAGATGTCAGAGGAATATCCTGTACTCCCAGCACATGAAATAACAGTTGAGGACAAAGACTATAAATACTGTCTTCGATGGCTTGAGAATAAATTAAGGAGCTTAAAGTGACCTCTAAGTCAGACACTAATTTAATTAGACAACAACTTTTTTTGGTGCAAAAGAACTAGAACAGATTTTTTACCAATTCCTTCACGGAAACCCAAGTTATTTTAGGCTACTTGGACAAGTCCTTCAAAGTAAATGCACAACTCATTTTTGCTGTTGCCTCAAACCTCAGGGACTACAATTCACAAAAGTCTTGGTGACTTAAAACAATCAAACACAAAACCAACATGAATTTTTTCTGCTGAGAAAAGTTATTTTGATTTTATTTTGAAACAGAACTAAGACCAAGATTAGCGTGGGGCGAGAGATTAAACATTCTTGAAATAAACTACAGAAAGCCTCAATTATTAAAAGTGACAGACACTCACTGCACCAATCTATCACTTTCACTTCGTGCATTAACTTCCAATGGATAATTTCTTTTCTTCATACCTTCTCTTTTATTTTTGGTTTTAGTAACTATAGCCCGTTTTCCACAGCAAGCTGTGACAAACTCACAGGCAGCAAACTAGTCCCAAAAATGTATGTTTGAAATTCCACTTAAAAGAGAATTGTATAGCTAGTAATTGAACACTAAACCAGACATTTGCAGTTTTCTTTTAAGGCAATATTTCAAAGTTAAATGTTTCCTCAATCTTGATTTCAATTACCCTGCTTACCCCTTGAATTAAGATATGTTACATATTAGATTTAGCCAGAGGAATATGTAAGCCATCAGACCTAAAGTCTTTAAGAATACAGCTTGAGGCCAGCTGATCAATCATTTAGGTATCTTAAGACAATCATCAAGTACAGAACTGCAGCTATTTGTTTTTCCTGTAGGGCTGGAATTGGTGCAAACAGGAAGAGAAGGAGTGAAATTGAGACTGAAATCTCAGAACTAGCTAGCCGTGAGATCATATCCCATCTCGTTCTGACAATAACATCTAAAAAAAGGAAGAGCTTGATTGCAAACAGATGCAAAATATAAAACACAAGTTACTATTTACTTGTCTTGCCTTCACTGTTTACACAACTAGCAGATTTCCCTGTAAAATATTTACCTTGCTAGAACCATCAGTCATCCCCAAGTAAAGAGAAAGAATAAAACCAGCTTGCAGAAGTAATTTGTGCAACAATTTTGTGATGGCCAGAATTCTTTTTGATGTGTATAGCACAGCAAGACTTTAAAGCCCAAGTGACAAATTCAATCAAAGGCACTGTCCCTCAGAAGCCGGATCTAAAGCATCGTAACATGGTGAAGAATTTACACTGGAAGCTCTGGACCTACCCCTTCTGGCAGCAAGAAAGCCTGTGAACCATCCACCACAGGGGTTCCCAAACCTGCTACCCTTTTCTCTACTTCCAGAGTGGGCAAGGTAGGGAGCAGAGGGAATTTGGACAGATGAGCAATCTACCCTCCCTGAATATTGAATCTTTTTATGAACCCAGAGCTGTGAGAGGGAGAGAGGAGACACAGTGCTAAGAAGCCGAAAGGAAGTTCTTGTGGTTTAATATGTAAATGTTAATTTATATAAAGAGGGTATTATCTGGTAGCTAAGTGCATTCAGTTAAACTACCTTCAGAGAAAATTGCTCACAGAAAAATCGATCCAAACGAATTCTTTGCTGTCTCCGAGTTGGGAGTGAGAGCTTGCATCTCAACAGGAATGAAAAAAATTACCATATATGATTTAATTATGTTTTTAATACATAAGTGTCCTCCCAAAATTCTTCAGAGATGCATTGAGAGAAGGTAAATCAGTAGAGCATGCCCTACTAATCCTAGATTTTAAGCATCTGCAATAGTGTAAAGAGCATCCACAATAACAGCATTAGAATCAGCCTATAATAAATGCAGTAAATTTACTCTCCATTACCTATTAAACATAACATTCATATACACAATACATTAACTGAATTCTTTCCAAATTAGACTTATCTGCACATAATAAGCATGAGTTTCTTAATGCTGACACTTAATAGAGCTGAATTTCTTGAGTGTTAAAAGGGTTGAGAGTAGACAAAAATATGAGGAGATAGGCAGTGCCCTGCAACTAGAGCTCCATCTCCAAGTTCTGCTCTACTGCAATAACAGGCTAGAGCAGGGGGAAGAAAAGGAGCAATTAGAAAATGTGGTTTAGCTATCATTAATCTGCATCAAAGGAATATAATGATGCACATTGTGTGCCTTTCAAATTATTCTCTATTACGGGTTTCAGAAGAGAAGTTGAGAAATCTCTTTGACAAACTAGTCCCTTATTAAAAATCAAAGGGAAGAGCTTTGGTACCATCTGTGCAACATTAGTGCCTTCATTGAAGAATGATTATTTTGCAAACTAAGTATTCAGCACAGGGGGGAAAAGGGAGAAATTCCTACTATTCAAAACCTCATCTTTTGCTATTATGAAAAATGTCACAGCTTACATGAAATGCAATGTCATCTGCTATAACAGGAGTTCAACATCTTTCCCTCCACGTCAGTAAATGTGAAACTAAGCCATGATACTAGAAAGGCTGATCAAAAGTTGATCTCTCCCACTGCCCATCAGCATCAGCACGAGATTAGGAACCTTTGAGCAGCACCTGCAAGGTCTAGCTCTGCACGAGAACAGGGGAAGGCTTTGTCTGACTGTGTTAGAGTGAAGCACATTATGTTACAAATAAGGCAAAATCATCTATAAACGGCTGTTCTGAAAATTAACAACAATCTCTTTATTTTAAAGAGCATCACACAGAAAAATCTGAAGTATTTAGAAACTCACTTTCAGAATCATCACAATAAATGGCCCTCCTTCATCTCTAGTGTATTATATAGTCTATGCCCATGATTCAGCAAGTTCTTGCTAATTACCCACCTACAACGCCCATCATCCCACCAACACCAGTTCTCGTGATGTCTTGGATGCTGCAACATCAGAGCTAAAGATTCTGAGGTGCAGAGACCCACCTGTGAAGCCTGCCTGCCACTCAGCTGCACATTACCCTTGTAAAAGGTACCACATAGGGCAGTGAAAAGGTCAGACAGCTCTCCTCACCTTGCCACAGACTACAGATATAACACCTCTAACAAGTGAATTAATTTTCAGACCCAGCATTTGCTACAGTTTGAATTTTCTACCTATAATTTGCATTTTCTAGCTCGTTTCAGCTTTGTCGTGCATCTATCTCCCTTCAATTGTCCCAGCAGTGCTATTTGTTGTGTTTCCCTTTAGTTTTAAAGGGAAATATTAGCTGTTTTGTGCAGTCTTTTCTGAATTACTTGCTGCTGCTTCTTACAATGCACACGCTGTTTGGCAAAAGCTATTCTTATCCCAACGGAATACAAAGTGAGATCCCTCTCATATCTACTGTGGAACCTCAGGGTACAGGGATTTTCGTACTTGAAGCATTCAATATGTGAGCTTAACCCTATCTTTTTCAGTCACAGCAGTTCTGTGGGGTTTTTTAAAGAAAAGCACAAAACTTGCTGCATTCACCAGCTCTGTCAAAGACTAAGGAATGGGGAGGAGGATGCACTTGCATTACATATTTCAGTGTCAACGAAGATCTCAAAGAGAAGCCTTGATATGAGCCACAATGGTCTCAAAACAAGGCATGGAAAGCAAATATGCAAAAGGGACATAAATATATGGAAATATTCTTTGTTTCAACTGCTTCTGTTCCTTTCCTCCACTGAAAGATTGATTTTTCGGTCTATTTCCTGTACTGGAACATAAAGTACGATTTCTGACCTTCTAACAAAAAAGAGAAGAAAATATTGTTGACAGAAGTACAGTGCTGTAAGAACATGAAAGCAAGTCCTTAACATGAGAGGCCCTGATTCTCCAAACTCCAACATATTTCACTTTGGATACATTAAGTTCAAGGCATATATCGATAGGAGGTGACGGATTTGCCAGAGATGAGGGACAAAACATCCTAAAGGATTTGCTCTCAAAACCTCTCAAGCTACAACATCCTCTGATTTTTCACAATGTGAGGGGGTTTTTTACGGCACAGAACTGGTTGTTCTTAGAGATGTGCTCATTTATTGTTGTATCCACGCCATTCCTGACAATGAACTATCACCAGCTCAGGAAGTTTTCCTCTTAACCTTGGTATCAAACATCCAAAAGGCCACTCTACTAATCCTTAGCACGCAGTAAAGATTACAAGTGATGGGAAGTCCTCTCCCAAACCAGTTCATAGCTTTAGCTGTACATATAACACTCTTGTAAACTTCAGTTTTATGTCTGCTTTTAAGTCAGAAGAAGGGATGATAGAAAGAACCTCATTTCGTTCTGTGGTTTAGCCACAGCATGTAGAGTTTACTTCTTAAGAACTATGGGATTAAATGTATTATTCAATTTCTAGTACAGTTAAACGTCAGACCGATTTTTAGGAGTTAATCTGTCTGAAAGAGTTCTCCAAAACATGCAAATAGTATCACTAATACTACCATGTTGTATTTTAAAGGCTTTATTTATAGCATCACAAATAGCTCCTCTCAGAGATTCTCTTTCAAGTGTGTTTTTAAAAGCCTCCATCACTTAAACTTTCCCTGAAATCCTGTTTAAGCTGCGATCTATGTTTTCTATGCTCTAGAAGATTTAATCATAGGATTAAACACAGGATTTTATATCCTTTACAGCTGGACATAGGCTTCCAGCCTCCTCACTTTAAATGCATTTTGATGTCAATAAAGAGCTACTCCACAAATGAATGAAGGTGCTGATGGGATTAGACAGAGAATAAGAATCTATAATTTAGCCAAACATATCAGGAAGCAATAATGAAGGAAGAAATACCTTTTCTATATCTGACAGCTAAATGAATGTTTTCTAAAACTTGGTATTACATAAATGCTCCTCTCTGAGCTTGCAAAATAGACATACACTCACCTACACTGATTTCACTTCATTTTTTCCTACTTTCACCGACAGCCTAAAATCTGAGAGAGATGAATTTCCAGAGTACGTTCTCTGCAATCTTCCAGCACAGTCAGCAACGACGAAGCTCCATTGCAGCAGACTGGCTGATTGTCAGGGACCAGGAAATAAATGAGTTAAGACTTGCTTCCTCCCTCTTTTAGGCAAGGGACGTGCATAATTTTTGCCATGTGTGAAAACCTAAACTGAAAATTACTGGGACAGCACGCACGCCTCAGTGCACAGAAACACAAGAGGCAAGAGAATATGTGCATTAATTCCTGAACATGGCCCCCCTGATACAATGCAAAACATCACACACTGGGGCTCACCCAAGAGCACAAGATATGACCACCTGTGCCCCCTTGGTTTACATCACGTGCCTTGGCAATCTCTCCCACTTTCATCTAATTTTGGAAGACAGGTTCTAATGAATTATGGACTAACCCGTTCATGCAGACTTCTTAGTAAAACAGATTCAAAGAACGAGCAATCCATACAGACAGTTCTCTTCAAATCAAATTTTCCAAACATGATTCGGAACAGCCTTTCAGAATTTTAAGCAGGGCTGCACTGCTCATTCCCTGTAAAGCCCGGGAAACAAGAGGGGCTCTGTGGCTGCCCCGGGTGACCCTTACCAGGTGTGTCCATGCCCAGGAGCTGCCGCAGTTTGCTGCACAGCTGGATCATGGTGTCCAGCTGCCGGTTGATCTGGGCATCCTGAACCCAGGCTGGCACGTGGCACACGGCGCACTCCGTGCCAACGCAGTCACCCACGCAGGATCTGCAAGGCAAATGAAAAAGAACCATTTTCCAGCATAAGTCATCCACTGTCCTCACAGCTGACCGCCCGCAGCCAAGCGCTTGGCAGGAACCTCTTACCTCAGCAGTGACAGACCACTGCTGCAAAGCCCTCACGGGTTAGTCACACGTGCAGGACAGGACATGTTTATCAGGGCAAGTGACAAGCTGAACAGAACTAAGCAAGCCAAGTCCCGAGCCTTGTCAGGACATGAAAAAAACACGGTGTCGTGCGATTTCCCAAGCACAAGCTGACCCAAATTTCCAAGGAATGCTAAAGCCCCACTGCTGTTTGCCTCCAGGTGACAATTAGGCTTGAACAGTTAAAACCGCACATTTTTTTTACACCTGCTATTCTGCAGCCTTCCGTTTCTATGTGTCAGGAAACCAACCCATGGTAAACTATCATTTCCACTTTATTGTACTTAAAATTTTCTTGATATTGTAAAGTTTCACCTGTCTGAACACTTTTCTGAAGTCCTGTGAGGATCTGTAGGTGTTCAAAGTATTCTATCACTGCTCTCTTTCAGAGTACTTATGTCAGGAGATGATCAAGGCGTGGTGGGTGGGGAAACAGATTTATTTGGTAACGGTCATTTAACACCTGTAGCTTCTTAGCAATACTACTCTCCCCATATCAGCCTAAAATCTTTTATTCATTTGATTAGGCCACTGAAAAGACCTTATAACTTCCCATCTGAACTGCAACATTCAACGGCCGTTGTTACTTCTCATCTACAACCTCTCCTATTAAATACAGGTTAATAGTTTCAAATACTCCAGACAATTAATTTCCAAAGTCTCTGTTACCTCACCACAATGTAACACACAGAATTCTAGCCAAAGGTATAAAACACAAACATGAGCAGATCATGTTAAACATTCAGAGGAACAGAATGCAAGCAATATCAAGGCACTGAGGAAGTAATATCAAGGAAAGGAAGATCAAAGACTATGATCTCGACTCTAAACATCCATACACCCCAAAATTAGTAGCATCAGTTAACCAAAATATACCAAAATTATAGCTACTGCCACTTCCCTTAAGGAGAGAGTTATTTTCAGATTTGTTCTCTGCACTGGCACCTCTCCCTCAAACACCACACAGGTATCATGCCTTCAGCTAATTCCAAGGGAGGAAATGGGGTATGTAAAAATTGCTGTGCTTTGTGCTCTGAGCAGCCAAAGGACCTCATGGCTGAGACACTGCTGTGATGGGGAGACTGAAATACACCTTTTGGCTCTGACATATTCCAGATGACATTGACAAATCACTTGGAGCAAAGGGAAGGACCGACAGGGTCTCATTCTCCAGGGACGTTGGCCTCAGGTTTCCCGTGCCTCTAAATGGTACTGCAAAGGAAATGCAGAATGACTTTTATACTACAACATTTCTTAATTACTTCTAGCTGTTGGGGTTTTATAGTTAGTGCATAATGACTGTGGCTAACCTGGTAGAGCTGCTCCAACAAAACTGCAGAAACTGATCTCAGTAAATATCCCTGTCCACAATAAAACCATGCTGAGGGAGAACCAGTTCTATTATGTGTGACCTGATTACTGCAGTTCATTAGTTTCACATATTTCACCTCATCTATCAGAAGCCAGCTCCAGCCATTCACCCCACTCCTTCACAGGTGTATTAAATGTTTCTCTTCAGCAGTGGATCAGAATCAGTTCACATCAAAATACTGCAGATTGGACCTGTTCCCTACGTAATTTGCTTCTAAACAAATTAATCTAAATTTCCTTAGGTTTATTTAAAAAAAATAGCAGCTATCCAAGGCTCAGTCATCAAAGGACACACGAAATTGCTGCTAAAAGGTCAGGCATACAAAAGAGAAAAGATCAGGTATAACAATAACTCGGATAATAGCAAATGAACTCCTTTCCCTGGAGCAAGAAATAGCTGATAATGAGTGCTTAAGATTCCTCTTAGCTATTCTTTCCAGCCTCACCAATACAAACTGCATTGTCTTGTGATGTTTTGAAAACTTTTCTTAAAAAAAACCCACAAAACTTCAAGAAACAGTGGGTCTTTGAAATCTAACACCTATAATACATCAGAGTTATCCAAAATGAAACCACAAGGCCTTAGACACTCAACGGCTAAACAAATACATTTATTAAGCCACATGACCATGTCTACAAATAACTTTTACAAGCTTCTGGGGGATTATTTTACCAAGTAATACACTGTAGACAGGTCATATAAATGAAACAAATAAAAACAGACAGCAGATTCACAGAATGGTTTGGGTTGGAAGGGACCATCCTGTTCCACCCCCTGCCGTGGGCAGGGACACCTTCCACCAGCCCAGGGTGCTCCGAGCTCCATCCAGCCTGGCCTTGGACACTCCCAGGGATCCAGGGGCAGCCACAGATTCTCTGGGCACCCTGTGCCAGGGCCTTCCTACCCTCCCAGGGAAGGATTTCCTCCCAATATTCTAATATCTAATCTAAACCTACTTTCTGCCAATTTGAAGCCATTACCCCTTGTCCTGTCACTACATGCCCTTGTAAAAATTCCCTCTTTGAGAATCTTCTACAGCAATTAATGGCCACAGCTAGGAAAGAACACACGTCTGGAGAGGAGTAAATCATTTGTGCATTTTTTTAGTACATCCGCGTTGGGGGAAGAGACACAGAGGGCATGTGTCCCATAATCAGTTACTCCTGAAAAAGCAAGAAAACATTTTACTCGCACCTTATCTTTCTGGCCTTCAACACTGTAAGCTCCCATTAGAAAAGTGCAGCTGAAGACAGGGAGTGGATACACATCCATAAGGGAGGAAAGGTTTTCCTCTGCTTTTCTGACATAGTGACTACAGTATCAAGAGGCAAAGCTGATTATCTGGACTGGCTTACAAGCAGAGGTTAGAAAGCATGTATGCTCTCCACCATAACAACGCAGGGCTTTATCAGGCTGCTCACACATCTGCTGTGCAGAGAAGCTGCTTAAGATACACATCTTTTAACTCTCCGTGTTGGCATTTGCATGCCGTGAAGAGCAGTGACACACAGGGCAGCCAGAAGGCTCCACCACCTCCCCCCGAGGAGGTCGGGCACTCAAACATTTCAGCCTCTGTCTGCGCTGGTGATGTAGAGCTGTCTTCAGACGGCCCAGGTGAGCATCTCCTCCTCCTCCTCCTCAGGATGCAGAACTGTCTTCAGACGGCCCATGTGTGCACCACCTCCTCCTCAGGAGCGCCTTTGTGGCGGAGTGTTTCTAACATAACCCGCGTGGGTTTTTTAAGCACTCGGATTATTTAAGGAACTGTAGGTAGAGGCAGTCCTGCTATCCCAGCGCTTTTGGACGGGCAGGAATGCAGGAAGAGCCGCAGAACTGAAGGAGCAGTATCAGCACAAGAGGGGCAGGGCAAGGACAAGCAGCACCCAATGCCCACGGGCAGGGCAAAACCCGCCTGCGAACGCGAAGCGCCTTCCCAGGCTGCTTTTTGTTTGTTACGAGGGGAGGAAGTGAAGGGGGCTGGAATATGATGAGAACTGGGAGCTGCTTCAGAACTCCCACCCCACTGCAAGCGGCCAGCCCCCTGCACCCGGCCGAGGGTTCCCCTCACGCCCGGCCGGCACCCCGCAGCCCAGGCCCCGGCTGTGGTGTGGGCACACCGGGGGTGCCTCTCCCCCAGCCCCGGTACTCACAGGCAGAAGAGGTGCTCGCACCGCCCCAGGGACACGGGCTGCCGCAGGACGCCGGCGCTGTGGGCACAGGGAGGACAAACACGGCTCTTTTACACAGGGCGGGAGCCGCGGGGTGGGGGGGAAGGGGAAAGGGGGATGATCCATTACCAGCGGGAGCAGCTCAGCGCCTTCTCCAGCCGCCCCAGCGCGGCGCGGGTG
>VWZF01000447.1:0-65863 GCA_013396755.1 Sclerurus mexicanus | reverse complement strand
GGGTCTCTGAGGGAGCGGAGGCCCCGGAGGGTCTCTGAGGGAGCGGAGGCCCCGTGGGCCGCGCTGCGGAACGCCGCCGAGCTCGTCCCAGGGCAGCCTGTGGCCCCACGGCACCGCGACGTGCGGATAAAAGACCCCACAACTAGGTAGTTGTAGAGAAGGTATGTTTATTCAGTGCAGGATGCATGGGGGATTGCTCCACCGAAAACAGGCGCACCTGTCTGTGCTTACAGGTTTGTTTAAAAATAGTTAAAACATGCATCTTCGTTATTTCTTTATACATATGCATTATTTTCTTAGAAAAGGCAGGGTTATTCTAATTAGTTCCAAGAAGTAATTTCCATTTTCTCCACCCTGCGCTCCTCCCATCAGAGTTTGCACAGTGGTTTCCACTTTTCCTGGGCCGGGGCCTTCGGGGGTCTTGGGGATGAAGATCGTGGGTCTTCCTCGCTGTGTCCTTTTGAACTTGGCTCAAAAAGTAACTCAAACCGGTTCTGTTGGCAACTCAAACCAGTCTAATGAGCAAACTTCTACAGTTGTCTTACTCTCTTGACATATTTCCTGATTTACCTTAGTTTCTTGAAGCTTCAATGCCAGGCATTGTTAGCAACCATAGCATACTCCCTGTTTTTGTATTTGTAGTTAATTATGGCCTCAACCATGCAGTCTATCTCTGCAGCTTCAGCAAAAGCCCCTACAATTATTTCTATTAACCCTCTCGTGTGAGTTCCCTATCGATAGTTCCCTCTTAGTGTTAGTTCCCTATCAGTTATTGATACCTTATATCAACTGGCCCCTGGCACTGAGTGCTGCGTTTCCAGCCTTTCCTTGAACACCTCTCCACCCCTGCCCTGGGCAGCCCACTCCAATGCTGTGCCACCCTTTCCTCCTGATGTCCAGCCTGGGCCGACCCTGGCGCAGCTCGAGGCCACTTCCCCTTGTCCTGTCCCTTGTTCCCTGGGAGCAGAGCCCGACTCTGCCCGGCTCCATCCTCCTGTCACAGACTTGTTGAGAGCAAGAAGGTCCCCCCAAGCCTCCTACTCTCCAGGCTGAGCCCCCCCAGCTCCCTCAGCTGTTCCTCTCGGGACTTGTGCTCCAGAGCCTTCCCCTGGACACGCTCCAGCTCCTCACTGTTCTGCCCATATGGAGTGGCCCAGGACTGGGCACAGCCCCCGGTGTGGCCCCAGCAGTGCCCACCCCGCACAGGGGCACAGTCCCTGCCCTGGTCCTGCTGGCCATGCTGTTCCTCTCACAGGCCAGGTGCCGCTGCGTTCTGGGCACACACTGGCCCGTGTGTGTCCGGCTGCTGCCAGCCTGCACCCTTTTCCTCTGGGCCACTTTCCAGCCCTCCTGCCCAGCCGAAGTGCAGGACCCAGCGTTGAATCTTGTTGAACCTCGTGCTCTTGGCCTCGGCCCATCTAGATACCACACCAGCACCCAGGGCGATCCAACACCCACACCTGGCGTGCCCACGCCATCCCAGTGTTTATCTGTAATATGTCTAACATAGGATAAATAATCCCTACCCAAATGAGGCCTGAGACACAGCGTCCTGGTGCTCAGAGCATCCCCCCTCGTGCCTGGCACCCAGTCTGGGTAGGTCACCTGCCCCCCTGCCAATGCCTTTCTGCTCTGACTTTAAAAATTTCATTTTCTTCCCTCTCTTCTGCCCATTTCCCAGCGTCAGTCTAACAGAGAAACCTCACCAGTCACTGTTATTTCTGGTTTCCAGTGTGGTTTTTCCCTCAGCCCATGTGTCCTGCAATGCCTCAGGGCTCAGCCCAATCTCCTGTGTTTTACAGGGTGCTGTTTTTCAGGTGGTACCTACACAGACACATCCCCCGCCATCCCTCTACAGCATAATTACTGGAGCACATAAAGCAGTTACAGCAGGAATTTATCACTTTCAGGTAGAAATACTCCTGGCCAAGTAAAAGATAGAGCAGGAATGCCAGGAGCGATTTATAACAGGCTTACTGACATTTCACGTGGAGAAGCTCCGTCAGTGAAGAAGCATCAAGCCATAAATCTCAGAGAAAACATGATTAAAGCAAGCGAGTTATTCTTTGAGGGAACTTCATCATAAAAGGATGTGGTGGTGTGGAGCCACAAAATTTGGTTGGCGACAGACGCAGAAAACAGCCGTCAGAGCAGCGTCCCAGCTCTGTAGAGAGAAGGACTCCTACTTAAATGGGTGTTAAATCAGGGCTGAAAGTATTTCTTAATAAGTTATTAATGTCTTCCAAGAATGAGGTTCTCCAGTTTTCAGGTGTCACACTCCTCTGCTTTGGTAGTTTGTTCTCTTTTTTTCCCCTTTGTGGCTCCTGAACACTGGGGATGGTGTAAATTGGGATTTTTATGAATTTTTTAGTTTTATTTACGGAAGGTTAAATATTTATCTTTGCTACTAATATTAGCCAGAGGTGCAAGGCGGTGAGCACCACACAGGCCACAGAATTGTGAAATCTCTCAGCTCCATTGATCGGAGAACATTTGCTGCTGCCACCTGGGGCAAACTGATATCTCACAGGGCGAAGCACCGTCACGCTGATTTGAATGCTGGCGTATTCAGCCTTTATCAAATCAATGCCATCCTGTCTCCTAACCCTATCTCCTAACACCCCCTCGGCTTTCTCTGTGTCCATGATAACTCCCAATCCTTATCCATGAGAAGGGAAACCGTGGAGGGTCCAAAAGGTCAAACAACAGCCTGTGCCTTGCAGGTGACGCTGTCCTCGCAGAATCCCCGCTGGAGAGGGGTGGATGCAGGCGTCCCCATCCTCACACGTCTCCCTAACACACAAAGGAGGGCTCTTTGTTGTCATCGCAGCGGAGGAGCTGCATCATTTCGCTTGGATCCAGCTGGGAAAAGTGTGGCTGTGTCTCTGTAATAGCCTGTTGTTTTCTGGTGCTCAGGGAACCCCCCGCTGGGTTAATACCACGGCGCGGTGTCCCTCTTGCTAACAGCCTGTCATCCCCGGCCGTGCGGGTCGGCGGCATCTCTGCCGAGACAAACAGAGGCGAGCGTGGAAGTGCGATGAAACCAAAGGCAAACCGCACCTCAGAGGAGACACGTGTAGGTGCCAGGTGCTCCAAGGCAGCAGCTGCATTCGGTTGTGTTTCTGGCAGGATCTGACTTGCAGTGAGCTGCTTCAGAGCTCAGCACTCTCCTTGGCTAGCGTGGAGGAGGGAAAAGGGCAGGCAGAGGCGCCCTGGGGCTGTCCTGCCCGAAAGGGGCGCTTGTCCCGCCCCAAAGGGGAGCTTGTCCCCAAGCCCTGCAAGGTGGGGGACTGGTACGTCCCATGGTGCCTCTTCCCATCTTGTGTGCACACACCTGAACACCTGGATGCAGGAGGGGGTGATAGTGAGGGGCACAGCTGAACAGGGCACCCTTGCTCCGTTCCTCGGGCTGCGGGGGGTGGAGCTGAGACAGGGACCTGCTCCCTCACATCACCAAAACTGGGATACATTCATAAAATAAGCTAAACCGGTCATTTTTCCCTTAAAAATGAACAACTGGCAGGTGAAACCTTAACACCCTACTTCCTCTTACTTGGCTGTTGTGTGCTCCAAAATCCCAGCTCTCAGCGTCTCCCAGGACACTGGGGATACTGAAAGATGGCAAAAGGCCGCACCGCTGAGATGAAACTTTAATGCAATTTGAAGCATTCAGTGCAGGTTACAAACAAAACTTGATCCATAGATCTCTTGAGTCAACCTGGCATTTATGTTCACAAAATATGAGATGCCAATATATACTGTATAGGACAGTAAACCAGATAAGTGCCTCATCTTCCTTCCCTCCAGCTGAAATATGTTTAGTGTCTCTCTCAATAAATCCATGTGTGCACACATAGTCTCCATTGTGCTGAGACATTATGTGGGAATTTACAAACATTTACAACTAAGTTAAACTGAGGCAAAGCACTGCCCTGGGCAGCCTGCATCTAACAAATACTTGTGTTCAAGGAAGATGTAAAAGTCACGAGTGATTCATTCCTCTTAATTTCATAAAGGTTAAGGAGTTGGCGCTCTTGGAAACCTAAGAAACGTCTTCCTCTGCAGTGAATTACTGCAACCAATTGGACAGTCAGGAGCAAAAAAATGATGCGGGGAACAGAGGGAAGCAAGAAATATATCTCTAAATTTGGTTTATGCAGTATTTAAAGTACAAGTAGAGCCATTCCAGGCAGTATAAGGCCCACACACTTTAAAATAAATTTGTTGCGTGACAGAAAGCCAGTAAAGCGGTTTCAGCAGTGGTGTGATATAGTGAGACAGCGGCGCTTGGTACGTGCATGAATCAGCTCCATACCCTGCTGAGGCAACGATCATCTTTGCTGTGCTAAACTGTTAATGTGATTTTCAAACAATGCGGAGCTTCGGAGCAAAACCCGCGCTGAAAGATGGACTGGGCTGACGGGGAAGGGAAGAAATCCATGTCTACCTCGTGCTTCATTTCAAAGCACTGCCCATCTGGTAAAGACCTTTTTATGTAAATACACTGGTACCTGATATTTTATTCATTTAGCAAAGTTCCCCAGCTGTTTTTCAACAAATATACAATTATTACATGATTCATCATGTAACAGGAAGGCGGGAGCAGAGGGAGGCAGTTCCATCGAGTCCCACAAGTCAGCTATTTTCTCAGGGATTAAAAGAGCCAAAGCATCTGTGAAGAGGGATTCCCTCTCCCCCCATCCACCTAAATACAGAGCACATCCTGAAACCACCCACCAGGAAAGGTGTCACAGCAAGTGACAGAATGGATTCACTCCATCAGAAGACTGCAAAAAAGATGAGAGGAGGAACAGCCTCACGCTTTGAATTCCCTCTTTCCCCAATTGTCTGAATCAAAGCCTTTAACAGGCTTAGTCTGCTACTTGTGCCACCCCTCTGGGGCCAATTTTGCTGTGCACCCAAGGCCCTGCGAGCTCACCGTGGTCGCAGAGGCATCGTGGGCTGCGGCGCTGACTTGAAAGACACGGTGCTGCTGAGACCATTCAGTGCAGTAATTGGTTAGGGCCATTAGACTAGCAAGTTCTAGGATTTCAAATATTGAGGGATTTGATCCCCAAAAGGAAATAATAATAATGATAATAAAAAAGTCTGTTACACTTTCAGACTAAGGAGCACAGTCAGCATTGCATTACACAGCATTAAATTATTTGTCGAGCCTCGATAGCAGGAACATCTGCTGGTGTTAGACATGGCATTTTTAATTAAAGGCAGCAGCAGAGAAGCCTGTGGTTCATTGGTTCTGCTTTCACTGTGCAAATTGCTAAATCCAAAGGGCACTTGTGCAAAAGATTTGGTCAGAGCACAAGCTCTGGACCCAGCGCTGCAGAAGCGTGAGCAGAAAAGCGACCGAGGTGACAGGTGACTTCTACCTGCATCCACTGGGCCCCATCACCCACCAGGAGACCACCGTGAATGCCCACATAGGTCAAAACGGTGAGGGGTTTTACAAAACTGAGACTACCCTTCTGTTTTACCCAGAAAAGGGGTTTCCTGCAGAAAGGCAAGAAACAGCAGCAAAGCAGCAGAAAACCCTGTGCCCAGCAGGGGACCAGGGCCATACCTTTGCTTCGGCAGCTGCTGATGCTTCCCTGCTCTAGTTCTGGGGTGCACAGATGGCACAGACCCTCCACATCAAGCTGTGCCCTCCAGGAGACTTACCTTACAAAGGAACAGAGGTTTGAACAGGGAATAATTTGCATCCCCTGTTGGCTGCCAGACCTCTGGTCCTAAGCAGGTCAAGGAGGATGAAAAATCAGACCTTGGCCAGGGATTTGAGCATGGCTGGAAAATGCCCAAAGCCCCTGGCAGTGTGGCTACATCTGAGACAAAGACAACCAAAACAAAGCCTTCTTGCCCTCTTCCACCTCCCACCACCCCAAGGCAGCCCCACAAGCCTGGGCCATTGCTAAGCAGTCTGCCTTGACAAGACTGAGCCTTTCTTTAATAAGATCTGAATTAAAATCTGTTTGCAAACCACCGGGTCCTAACTGAGCTCTGCAGATGGGCAAGAGGAGGAGTTGAGAGAAGATCTTGTCTCAGGCTATGGCTGCAGAAGCGTCAGCCCCACGGACACGCGTGGCTGCCTTCCCGTTGGCACAGAGGGGGCAGGATTTCCCTCGATGAGCCCCACAGATGGTGTTTGTTTGCTCAGCCACGATAAAAAAGGAAAATATTTGGTGCAATCTGCTAGCAGGCAGACACAGACATATGGTCGGTGTGAGGCAAGCCTGGATGCTCAGGAAAACACAGTCAAGGCTCTGCAGAGGCTTTTAGATGTTGGATTGCCCTTGAGCTGAGTGGGATGCAAGTCCAAGGAAACCTCTGAAGAACCTGAATGTGTGTTTTGCAGAGTGGCTGCTGTGGCTTGAACCCTCTTATTAGCCCCACTCCAATTAGTCTTATTATACTATCCCTATTGTACTAGAGTTATTACAATTAACCCAATTTTAATTTATGCAAACCTCAGCTCTGGCTCAGCACTTGGAGAAATTCTCCCTGGTTCAATGTCTGTTCATCTGGCACATACAAAACACAGGTTAAAAACAACAGAGTCAATTAAAGGCAATTACTTGCATTTTTGGACCCAGCAGAGTCAAGATGCAGGTGCAGCATCGCTTTTGGTCTCTTTACCTGTGACTTGTGAGCTCATTTTTAAATGTATCCTTGCAGCTTCAGGCCTGTGCAAAATCTTCAGGTGACCCCAAAAAATGAAATCCTTTTTATTTTCCTTGCAGTTACATTTTAAAAATGCAAACCCTAATTGTTCTGATCTCTGTTTCCTAGACATCAAGGCCTCTTTCTTACTCAGGACTAACCTCCAGCCAAAGCAGCACTGGTGACCTCCGTGAGGTCTGTCAGGGATCTCCACAGCCTTGGTCAATGCTCAGCACCTCCAGTTTCATCAGGTTAAAACAGATTACCAGGACTGAGGGTTCTGGACCTCTTTTGAGGAGAAATGTGCTGTGACTTCTTAACGACAAACCAGCCTCACTTTAAAGAATTAAAGGAATTTTGGGCCATAGGGTAGATGCCTGACCTACGCCTGAGTGCTTGGGGGCAGAGACAGGTGCTGTGCCTCAGCACTGCGGTGAGGATCTCTGTGGGGGGAAGTTCTGTCACCAACAAATTTAGAAATGATCTGTGGAGAGGTCTGGAGCCACATCTCCAGCCCTGACATGAGCTCCACACCCAAAACACCTGGTAGGGTCCTACTGGTGCCTCTGCTGGCCTTGCTCTGATGCTTGAGGGTCTCAGCCCCACCTTTTAGCTTGAATAAAGTCACATTGAGGGGAAAAAAAACATATCAGCAAGGAGTGCAGCTGGAATTTCTGGAGAATGTGAAATGTGTGGGTAATGCTCCTTTAATTTAAATTAAAATGCTCCTTCCCTACTAAGCCTTCCTTCTGAAGGCAGGAGCAGAGGGCTCCAGCATCCCACCAAACCCATGCCTCGCGCTTTTGAAACGTGAAAGCCAGAGCTGAGCTGCAAATGCAAAGAAGTAAGGAACCCCACGGGGTTCCTGCAGCGGCAATGGGAGCAGGGCAGTTCCTGCCAAGGGCCCTGCAGAGGGCTTGCAGGAAGGGCTGGAGGTGGTGCACAGAGCTGCCCCTCCAAGACGTGGCCAAGAGCGCCCGGTCTGGCCTCTCCCCTCAGTGCTGACTCACCGTGTCATCACAGGGCAGGTGTTGCTGGGCTGCAGTTTGGCCAGAACTGTTGGCATTCCCTCATGTGCAGAGGTCCCACAGCGTTTTCCTGCCTTGCTTGCTAACTGGGGGAAACTAAGGAACAAAACCCACAGCGCATCTGTATGTTTACAGGTAAAGGTATGTATTTTGCAAATAGGTAAGGATACTCTCTTTTCCATACTAATCCATACTAAATCCAAATTAACGTGATAACAGCTCCCGGTGATTTATGTTGTTATAATAAATAACAGCAGCCGTGTGCCGCTTAGCTGAGGAAAAATGATCCTTATTTACATTGTGTTCAGCTCAGGTCTGCAGGTTACACTTGCGAACATCAAAGGAGAGTTCAGCTTTCCCTTTCTCCTGCGTTTTGAGGCCATGTCGTAAGTCCTGGGAGAACGGCCTTGACGGCTGCATTTTAATCCATAAGTAGGATTGCTATGAACTGCCAAAAGAAGCACCATTTTGACCTGACAGCCACAAGGGCTGTTTCCCTTTGGCCCGGGGGCAGGTTTGGCTGCTGCAGCCTCTGCAGGAAGCAGTGCTGGAGCTGGTGGCTGCCAGTGCCATCACAGCCACCTCTGAGTTACCAGGGTCTGTCACTGCAGTGTACTGGGGTGTAAGCGCCAGCCCCTGGTTTTGTGCTCTGATTTTCCTATAATCCCTCCTCTCAGTTCACCTCCAGAGTAAGTGGGATGCTTTGTGATCCCAACACCACCCCTCCCAGTGCCAGGGCACAGCCCCAGCCCTGCACCCACACTGCCCCATCCTGCTGTCGGGAGCCCCCAGCCCTGAGCTGTGCAAGCCCAACAGGCTCCTTTTTACTGACCCGCTCCACAAACGGGCCCAGGGGGATGGGAAAGCCCCATGGCACAAACCCTCCCGTCTTCATTAGATGGGTGCTGGGCACCTCAGCATGTCACAGCATGGGTGGATGGAAGAAGAGATTCGCAGTTGCTAAGGTGATTTCAAGGACTCGTATAACCATGTGGGCTGGTGTGTTCCCTTACAAAGCCCAAGCAAGCTCATCCCATAAGTGCTGCTTGAGCCACATCTCAGAAATGCCAGAGGTAGTGGAGGGGAAGTACAGCACAGTAGCTTTGATTTATCAGGCTGATGAGTAATACGTAAACTTAGCTTCTCCCATTGAACTTGGCGGGAGAAGGGATGCTATATTGTTCAAAGGGACATTATGTCAGTGTCACATAGGAGCTGATTTCAAGCCCTGAAATCACCCCTTTAGGATAATCACAGTGGAAAAATAACCCCTATAACATCAAGACTCTCCAAGGGAGCTGTGAAGGTTTCTCACTCTCACGGGGCAGGACTGAAGCCCCACTGACACTCACCAAGTAATTACATTTTTCTGTGTGGTGGCAGAGTTGTGCTGTTCTAGCACATGGGATTTCTGGGATGGCTGCAACATGAACTCAGTCTGAAACTGCATCCCTCGGCTTTGCTGCCTCCACTGTCAGGAAAGGCAGGGCAGCAGGCATGGAACAAACCACGCTGTTCTTCCTCCACTTGGCTACACCTGAGCATTCTCAAACACTCATCCCTCAGCTGTCGGGGCCCAGCCCTGGCACATTAATGACCTTTGAAGGTTGCACAGGCTTGTGCCCTGCCTAGTTTTCAGCCCAAATCCCCCCAGTGAAGGTCCCCATGGCTGCAATGTCATGGTATTCCCTAATCCTCCCTGATTTCACACATTCCAAGTTTATAACCCAACCCCGATGAGCAGGAGGCTCCCTCAGACGGACAGCCAGGGTGGTTTGTAACATCCTTCAATGCAAGGCAAAAAGCTGATTTCAGGGGAAAAGAAGCCACTTGTGAGTCCATAATGAGGATGGTCAAATGCTGAAGATGCAGAAAGCAGGTTAAAGGAGAGGCCTCACTGCCCATGCGAGGGAGGAGACCTGTACAGCCACTCCAGTATGTTCACAGAGGGGTTTCGCAGTGTGAAGCACCAGTCAGTGAGTAAACGCTCCCTTTGCAGCTCTGCCCTCCTTGGAGAGGCTTTAATAATTTCCAGGGAAGCTCTGAAGGCTCATAAAAAAAAATGAATAAGGAAGTGAGCCTGAGCAATTGCTCTGTTCCTCTTTACAGCAAGCCTGGAGCTGCCCTTGCCTGGCTGATCAGGTGCAGCGCTGATTTCCCGGGTTCCTGGAGCAGAACGGATTCAGCCGCTCCACAGCCTCCTTTGCAGTGATGGATGGGAATGATTATCATTGTTAATCCCACTAAGCCTATGGTCTCAACTTTTGAGGGTGCTTAAAGGAACGCTTGAGGAGCATGTGAAGATGTCTGGAGCACCTGCTCCCATGCCCCTGTCAGTGTTGACCTTAGGGCACCATCTGGTGCAAGGTGATGTGATTTTTTTGTTAAAACTGGGTCCCGGGGTTATCGACACACACCAGCCCTCAGGCTTGGTGGTAGAATGGGCAAAGGAGAGTCTCCTTCACCTTTACTTTGTTAACATTTTAAATAGGAATAGTCCAGAGCAGCCAGACTATGGGTTTCAACCAGGACTTCGACTGAGGCTCCAAACAAGGACCACACTCCCGACTCCCACCTGCTGCATTTGGCTGAGTTGGAAGTGGTGTTATGCTCAAGGTTAGAGGTGGAAAGGTATTTTGTGTTGTTTTTCATCACATAACTCCCTGCAGATGGCTGAGGGACACCTAGAAGTGCCCTGGTGTTCCTAGCAATTCTTAATGTTCACGTTGTTAATGTTTTAATGAGTTTTCTTATCAAAGTCAACTCTGATGCTTCAGTTGCCACAGTTTCTGGGAGAAGAGTGTGTTAGGCACTGCAAGAGGGAAGCCTCACGTACAAAAAAGTGGGGAAAACTCTTACCTTTTAGAAGCACCTGCATCTTAATTGCTTTCCAGAAACTGTCTGTCAGAGACAGTTGCCCTTACGAAGCTGAAAATGCTTTCTGTGGTTTTCCTCTGCCTTGCTCCTAGTCCAGGCTGCACCACCACAGGGGCTCTTCCCCAGTGGAGGAGCAGGCTGTCCGTGGTGATGGAAACCCAGGTGTAACTCCAGGGGAGGCCCCATGGAAGTGGGTCACCAGGCAGGCTTCAGCTCTGCTGATGGTCCTCTCAGCACCTGGCTGGTTTTAACTGTGCTGGTGTAAATAAAGGTACTCTGCTAATTGGATGCGCAACCCCAAGGGAACTCCTTTAATTGCATTTCAATCTGGTTGGTATCATTTTAACTTAAATTCATTGCTGTCTCGCACAGGAATAACCCAGCTGGGTCTGGGTCTGGAGAGGCATATCAACCTGCTTCCTCCTCCCCGTCACACAATGGATGTGCTTCCATTTGTCTCTGGCTGTGAAACAGCAGCACACACTCAAGCAGAGGGCTGGGTAAAACCCCTCCAGGGTAGGACATAGAGAGGAGGGGGCTGAGAGCTCACCATGACCTGCTGATGGCCGCAAGAGCCTCAATTATAACCCTGCCTTCAGTGATACCCCTTGGGGTGGTTTTGTGCAGCTTCCCCCATGCCAGAGAGACTTCGAGGAGCCTGGTCTGGCCGGAATGGGCTGCGCTGCCCCTGCTGCTCCCCAGCACGAGGGGCTGGTTGTCCTCCCTCTCGCCCAGCTGCAGATGCGAGTGGTGGGAGGAGCAGAGCCAACAGCAGGGGCTGGCTGTGTCCCCTACTAATGTTGTTGTTACTATTTCAGTGCCATCTCCCTTCTTTCCACCCTCTCCCTGAACAACTAAATTAATTAGAGTGGTGGTTTGTGGTTTTTTTTTTTTTATTTAAATACTGTCATGGAATAATAATCCTGGTGAATTCAATTTTTTTTGTCATTCCCCACTGCTTCTTTTCTCTCTCGTGCTCCGTTTTAATATGCTGCTGATACTTTGTTATAGCTATGCAAGATCACAGCTGTTGTCTGCAAAAAAAGAGAGACTAAAATCATGCTATGTGCTGTTGCCATCCAAAACCCATTTTTCTTCCTCCAGCAGCTCACAAAATAACCCTTCCCCTATTAAGTGCAGAAGCATACATTTTTCTTGGCTTGTAAAAAGCCAAAAAGCCTCACAGCAGCTTCAGGGGAGCTGCAGCAGTGGAAGGAAGTCGAAGCTCCTACAACAGGCTGGGGCCCCATCCTGAACCTGTTATGAGATCAGATCCTGCAAATTCTGGATGCCAGGAGTGAGCCCACACAGGCAGCGGGTCTGTGGGCACCACCAGCTCCTGGGCTTTAGTAGCCACTGAATTTCATTTACCTGGATGTGTTCATTCGACCTGTAAATGTGTTTCCTGAAAGAACCCAGTAACAAAACCCTCTTGCAGCTCTCATGAAAGGACAAAAAAATCCCATTAGACCCCAAATTTGTATTGACAGTGTTTCGCTTAACACTGGCCCTTCCAGACAGCTTTCCTCGGCCCTGCCAGACCCTCTCTGACCCTTTGAAGTGAGCCCTCGGTGACCATTGGCATCGAGACCAAAGCTAAGCAAGGAGCAAGCTGGAGAAGCACCGTGCTCTCATCAGCAGCACAAAGCGATAAACAAAGGAGAGCCAGGATGGAGTCCACAGCTCCAATTACAAAACCCGACTTCAATCAGCCTCAGGATGCACACAACCAATTCTGAAATTCCTCCTTGGCTCCCTGACCCTGGCTTGTTCAGCGACTGCACAGCCTATACCTCATGTCTGTGATGTGTCAGAGAGGTTTGAAATGAAGCCCGGTCGAGGCCCGTGCAGTTCCAATTAACACACAGGGGCTGTGTGACCACTCTGGCAGGGCTTGCCCCAGCTCTGCTGCCTCCAGCAAGGGTTATGAGGGTGGCTGAGGTGAGATTGCACTAAAGGAGTGAGATTAAAAGCTTGTTTTCCCCCGTCCTGCAGCTCCTGGAGAGGCGACGTGCCATGGTACGCAGGGCGCTGCTGGGTCAGTGTGTTCAGCCATCTCACCTCCCTGCCCAGGCCACAGGGAGGAGTGAGCCTGTTGGCTGCCCAGAGGTTTTGGAAAGCATTTGGCAAACATTTCTGAGGGGATCCAGAGGGGGCTGACAACGGGGGGCACCTGCTGTGACACCCACAGGGGCAGATGATGGCGAGTGCCAAAGATGGGGGAGGATGGATGCACAGCCTCCTCATAACCCTTCGGACACATCCTCGCCGGCTGCCTTTCAGCCAGGGCTCCACATTTCTGGCCACCCCTGGAAGCAGAAAGGACCCTGCTCGGGGAGGCAAAGAGGTGATGAGAAGCCTGCAGCTGCTGTGCAGAGGCAGGAGAGTATTAGCTTCCATGGTTTTTTTGCCTCAGAATTGAGCCTGGAGTGTGTCCCACACCTGAAAGGGACAGGATGAATCTGAGGCTCTGCAGGGAACAGGGATGTTTGTAATGTGGCACAAAAGGTAATTCAGCCCCTGGTGACGTGATACACAACCACCTTGCCAGATGCTTCAAGCCCCCAAACAGCTGTAAGTGCTTCTCCACGGGCCTCAGTTAAATTCCCTCCAGGATGTAAACTCGGGCTTGTTTGGACCAATACCTACAGACTTGATTGCAACAGCAGATGGTTTATTTCTACCTGCAAGTGAGAACGGGGAGTGTATATCATGGCCCTGACACATTTCACATGGAGCAGATGTTTCTATTAATGCCAGAACTGGGTGGAAATTCAAAGGATGCTTTTTGCTTTTTTTCCCTCTCAAAACTATTTTACTCAATTAAATTTCAACTTGCTGAAGTATTCCAATGAATCACTTCCTTTTTTTTTGTTTTGGTTTTTTTTTTGTGTGTGTGTTTTTTTTTTTGTTTGATTAGTAGGCTCTAAAGGGACAAAAGAATAGCCTTGTATCAGTCTCCCTCAATTACACGTAAAATACATCTGGACAGAGTCTGAAGATCCATCTTTCATTGGCAGTTGCAAAGCCATCGACATAATAAAATAATACTCTGATTGGTATTACAAGGCTGCATTTAAATCATTGGCATTCATGCTCCGAGTCCTTTGCAGGGAGCACAAGCCCTCCATTAGAGAAAAGCTTAATTTTATACTGTGATCCGTGTAAGATATGCCATGAAAATGAGAAAAAAGAGCCTTTGCAGAGCTGGAGACATAATAATAGAAGCTACAGTGGATGTCTGGGCAGCTTTTTCAGTTACTTATAAACTGCAGGTGTCAAATGCATTCTGTAAAGAAGCTGAATCCCAGTTTTAATTACAGTCAGCAGGTTGAGGCATAATTCAAGGCTTGACAATACCTTCAATCCATAATAAAACTCCTCCTGCTATCAGTAAGAACTTCACACCAAGACTGAGGAGAATTCATGACCTCTTTGCAGCAGCTAAACCCTGAACTTCAGTATCCCACTGTAAAATCCTGGACACCCCTGATATTGAAAGTACCTACTCCTTCAAATGGCATCAAATAGTAGCTGAACTAGTCAAACTACTCTGATGATCAGGGTGAGAAAGATGAGCCATTGCAGCTTTCATCAAAGGTTCCTTTGGCTCAAATTAGTTTTGGGGGAAGAAAAAAGGAAAAGGAAACCACCTGTCTGGAACTGTGTGGGTGAACCCAGGTAAGTTGTACGGGCCACCCCAGCTCTTACAAGGTAAGGCTTTATCTGCAATCTCTTTTACCAGCAGGTTTTTTGAGTTCAGAGTTGAAGTTCATTATGTGCTTGAATAGCACCACATACACCAATGCCCTGACCCAAAACAAGTCTTTGAGGCCTTATGCTGATACATATGATAAAGAATCATATTAAACTATTCTATTAATGATTCTGGGGGGAAAAGCAGGATGTGTGTGCTGGTGTGCTGAACTCAGCTGCTGGGGGCTGCTGCTCAAAGGGAGGCAGAGGACTCACTGAAAGCCAGCAGGCAGAGCCTTTGAAGCAGAAGATAATGATGCCTTATTATGTGGGAAAACACAGCTCTGGAGTCACGGGGGCAGCCACCACGTGGGGCTGAGGAGGAGGGTCACTGGAGAGGACACAGAGAGGCAGAGCTGCTGGGAGATGGAGGTCTTCTGAGGAAGGGAGGTGCCCACTGCTTTTACTGTGCTCAGGGGAACACATCTCAGGAAGCAAAATCCTTCATGTCAGAGGATTCAGCCAAAACACCTGCCCTGTTCTGTTCCTCAGCTGTAACAGCAGCCCTGAATGCCAACCCAAAGGAGAAAAGGGCTCATGGGGAATGATCTTCCCCTGGGTACCAAGAGCCAGGAACTGCGTGACAGCAGAGGACTTACTTGACGAGTTACACGGAGCTGGAATAAACTACAGGAACAAACCAAACCCACAGGAAGCGCTAACTTTTAAAATAATTGTATTTGTGCTGACATAACCCAAACATACAGATAAGCTTTATGTCACCACCAAAGACGGCCCCCACCAATGGCATTTGCGACTCTCAGGACACAGCACCTACGTCCTCACAACACCCCTGTGAGGCAGGGCAAGGCCACGAGCCCCTTTTCACCAGGGGGGAGCCTGTCCCCACCAAGGGGCTTTGGCACGGTCGCTCAGAAAGTCTGTTGCTGAGCAAGGAGTGGAGCGTGGGCTTTCCTCTGCAGCCTGGGGCTGCTCTTTCGTCAAACACCAATCCGATCTGTAACCAAGTGCCAGTCTCAAATGCCCACCATGTTCCCAGTTACAAATTAAGTGCATATCAAAAAAAAAAGAGAGTACTTTAAGAAAATGGGACTGTATATCACCACCATCCCAGAATCAAAGAACCCCGAGGGGCTGTCAGGTCTTGTCCTGAGGTTCTATGATCCCTTGTGGTTGGGTCCCCTCAGTAGATGGAGCTTATGGTGCTAGCTTGGCTGCTTGTGTCAGAGCTGTCCACTGTCACATCAGGACCCGCGTCCGCGCCGTCAGGATCCGCTTGATCTTTAGCAAAGTTGATGAAAACCTAGAAGTTCAAAGGAAAACACTCAGTCCGTGCCAGCATAAATAATTTATACTATGAATGAATATAAAAAAGGAATGGCTGTTCATGTGACTGAGCCTGGAGAGCGTGCTCAGGGATGGCTTCACGCTGGATTTGAGAATTGCAAATGTTGGTCTTCTAGTGGCTAATGTAAATAAATGGATGCAGATCCCTGTACTGCTGAATCGACACCCAGGGTGCAAAGGCAGGCATTCCTGCATGAAGCCTAATTGTCCTGCAGCTCAGGTTCCAGCAGCACCATCGAGGTAATACCCGTGGGGAGGCTCATTTGGATCACACTATAACACAGGTCCATTATTACTTTAAGCCCCCATCTGTCTCTGTGTCATTGGCACCTCTGCACGCACAACTGCACCGTGCAGAGATGGGGGTATAAAACCACACCTAGTGCTCTCCCTTGGAAAGGGATCTAATTAGTAGCCCAAGTATTCTCACTAGAACACCGCCTGCAATCACAGTGGCATGTTCACAAATCCAAGCTGTCCTCCTGCAAAACTGGGGGTTTGTTGCGTTTTGTCTGCTCGTTTCTCTCACAGCCACTGTCCCTGATGAAACCAACACTGAGGAACCTCCCCCCAGGTCACCGTGTCACAGGCCATAGGACTACAGGGCTGCTCCTCTCTCTGGGACAAACCTAGCATTTCAGGTGCTGCTGCTCAAGGGGGTGATTTCTCCTGGATAGTCCTTGTGGCGTCCCTTCAGCTGATGTGCTTCCTACAAGATTTGTATGCCAGTGGGAGCATCCTTCCAAGGGAAAATGGAAAGGACTTCACCGCAAAGTTAAGTTTGAAGTAACGCTAAATGAATTTACAACCCAAAGAGTGAAATGAAGCAAATTTCCAGGTCTGGTGGCAAGCCTAGCCCTGAACTTGGGAGTGATTGATAATCCTGCCCTTCATCCACACCCACAAGGCTGCTGAAATCAGCAGTGACAGAGGGAAGAACAGATCCTTTATGCTACAGGCAGCTTTCCATGTGCATTTTCCCAGCACCAGCACAGGTACCTGGAGGCAGCAGTACTGATAAAGTGCCCCCAGGAGGAATATAGATGGAAATCCCTTTCAAAATGTAGTCTATTTTGTGCAGCAGTCCATTATATGTAACCATCAGTCTGCTCCCCTGTTGGCAGTTTTAAATGGATGGTCACACATTTTAATTCCTTACCTCCTCTAACGTCGTCTGACTCACGGAGAAGTGCCTGATGTTGAAGGCTGCTTTGCTGCCTTCCAGGAGATCAAAGATGTTTGCTACCCCTCCTGCAGAGACTGGAACGTGATACTCCACCATGCTGAAATGCCGATCCTGTGGGAACAGGAACGATGGGGTAACATGAGGAGGTTGCTCCCTGCAAAGAGCCAGCAGATCTGATGCACCGTGGGAGAATGAAGGGGCGGGGAGAATGAAGACCAGTGAATATGTCTGGTATTGACCAGTGCTTCCCCACTGGGAGTTTTTGTGGGGTTTGTGACTGGGAGGCGATAACTAAGCCCCAGAGCTGGAAGCTCCAGCGTGGCCACAGCATTTTCCAGCTCCAAGCGTGCCATTTTTATTAACGCAGAGGTTGGGTTATGGACAACAGGTGGGGTTTGTGACTAAGTTGCTCTGGTTTTATCATTACTCAGGTACTGGAACCACCCAGCCATCTCATTACCCACTGAACCCCAAGTGGGTGTCCAGGCAGTCCAGGCTTCTGTGGGGCCATTCCCAGGATAAAGGGTCAGCCAACAGCTGCCTTGTAGGATCACTGCAGATGTTTGGCTGATGTTATTTAAGCCACCAAAGAACTTGAGTGCTCCAGCTCTTGGACCAAATAGCTGATAGCAGTGGCAAGTGTGACTCTGAGGGCAGGTATCTGCATGCACAGCCCATTGCAAGATGCCCATCTTGCAAGATCCTGATGGTTAATGTGAAGGGATTTTGAAGGCCTCTCCCGAAAGCATCTGTCCTCTTACCTTCAGGCATGTATTTGGAAAGTGTGACCTCATGAACTCTGTCAGCCCCTCAGTGCACACTGTGTTGCTATTTAAGTGCATCTTCACAGTGAATCCTCTGCCAAACCTAAGGGAGAAAGAAAATCACAATTATCGGTGTGGAAAAGAGAAACAGATAAAGAAAATCCTTTGAGAGTGCTTGCATGGCCTCTTTGGGGAAATCTAACCCAGGCAGAGTACAGCTTGAATGGGGTCAGGGTTGTTAACCTGGAGTGAAGCTTAATAAGAAGCCAAGCTATTGAAACTAATAAAATAAAAGCTCAACCCTAATATGCATTTCACATTTGCAGCAGTGAACTGATTACTTTGGGGGACACATTTCTGGGAAGAAAGTGCATTAGGTAACACAGAATTTCAAAAGTGCAGCAAGAAACATAAATGAGAAAATGTCACTATTTTGATGCCCTGTTAACACAGGTCTCGTGTTCTGAGCCCTCAGAGCTTCAGGTCAGTAACTTCACATGCCATTCAGCCAAAGGGAAATAGCTCCATTTCACTGACCTGCTCTTGATATGCTGCAAAGAGCCAATGCACTGGAAACTCCCATTCACCATGATAGCCAGCCTGGTGCACAGGGCTTCACACTCTTCCATGCTGCAAAAACAGCCAAGAAAATCTAATAAATCATTCAGAAGGTATGAAAAAACAGTTGTTTTAGTGATTGGAGAACATTACTTGTCTTCCCTGAAGTATTGTGGGGCTCTGTGAGTACCCACATTCAGCCACAACAAACCCCCAAACCTGTCACAGCTCAGAGCCCTAGAACTGTGCAAGGTCCATCAGGCAGTGTGAGGGATGGGCCTCTCCACACCTCCTGCTGACCCCGAAATGGGAGCAGAACCACCCCACCCACCTGTGGGACGTGAGTATCACCGAGCACTTGTTCTGCACTTCCTCACTGATGATTTTCCAAAGGTGGCGTTTGGCATTCGGATCCATTCCAGAGCTCGGTTCATCCTGTTGGGAAAGACAGGATTGAAGGTAAATTTGCACTCAAAATCTGATTTCCCCAACACTTGTGCTCTTTCTGGGTTCATCCTCAGTGATGTGTTTGCTGTAAGGATGCACAGGAGAGCTTACACCAGTACAGAGACGGGACAAGGATTATCCTCATTTCCATTATGGATCTGACTGAGATATCCCACACCTCCTTCAAGCAGGAGCAGGTCACCTTGACTAATCCTCCCATCCTCGCTGCTTTGTGGAGCTGCACAGCTCTCCTGGTGATTGGAGAAACTCACAGCCTCTGCTGGACTCGAGGAATGGACAGGCTGTGACAGCTTTTTATACCAGTGATTAAAACATCAAACCCCACGGCCAGTACCCCAGACGAGGGGACAGCAACAGGCACTTGGGTCCCACACTTTTGCCTCACTCTCATATGCTGGTGAAGCACGTGTTGCACTTCTCCACTTGGAGAGACAGCAAGTGAGAGATGACAGGATATATCATCTCCTGTCTTATGCACTGCTGATGAAATTGTCAGCCAGTCTCTGACTGACAAGCTGCTATTGTTGAGGACAACAGCTTACAGAAGGCAGAAACAAACCTGCTTGGGCTCAGGCAGCAGGCAGCACAGAGGGGATTTCCCCACTGCCTGTTCAGGTGTTTTATCTCACAAAAGCAGCAAGAGCAGCAGTGTGTGGTCAGGAGTAAAGGCAGCAGTGCTGGGCTTGATACAAGTTGGGACACAGGAGATTTACATCCACTAGGTATCAGACTTAATGTTGGGACTGGGAATCCTGCTCACAGAGCTCTGCACACATGAAGTACACAGCAAGTGGGAAAACTGCATAAAAAAGGTATGTTTTAGCAATGGCATAGCTCATGGAAGAACTGGAAAATTCAAAGTGAAAGACAAAAGGGGAAGCCAAACCTCGAAAAATAGTTTTATGTTGTAATCCTGAGGGTTTGGATGGACTTCTGTTGCAAGACTGTGCAAGTTAGTCAATAGAAAAAAGAACAAGATAGAGTTGGGAACAAGGAGAGTTTAATTGGCAAATACAGGAGCTATTTTTGCCCTCTGAAAGATGCTATCAGAGAAACTAGCAGCCACCACACTCTCAGGCCTCAAAGAATATTTGAGTGTTTGCTGGCTCCTAAACTTCCCTGTGATGTTTGTGTTATCAGGCTAAGTATGGGCCATGTGGGGAGTGCCCCGAAAGCTGTGCCCGAGGAGGTTTTGCTGCACTGTCAGAGTGTCCCTGCCAGCCCAAAGACCTGCTCCTCCTTCTCCCAGCAAGGGCCCTGTTTCTCACCAGCAGCAGAATCGATGGATTCCCAATGAGAGCCAGAGCAGTTGACAACTTTCTGTTGGTGCCGTAACTGCACATGGAGGTGACTCTGTCCTTGTAGGCCATTAGATTGAGCCGGTGGAGAAGCTGCAGTACAACCTATGGAGCAAGAGCACTGCTTCCACAACATATCCAGGCATGAGTCACCACACACACATCTACTGAAAGACCAGTGTCAAGGCTCTCAGTAATGACAAATGCTTCAAGTGAAGCCCCAGTGTTACTCACCCCCTTGATGTCCCTCTCTGGGATGCCGTGCAGCCTAGCATAATAATACATGTGCTCCTCCACCGTCAGCAAGTCATCCAAGGCATCTTCTTGAGGACAGTAGCCAAAGAGCGACCAGTGTGCCTCACTAATGTCATTCAAGGACCTGTGTGAGGAAGTTGGCAAGTCACTGTACGTGCACTGAACTGCCACTGCACTCTGCAATCAAACAGGAGCGAGAAAACCCCTTTCCTCAGCTTCCTATTCCCTTTCCCAGCCCTTGAAGGAAAATGTTACGGATCTGCAGATGTGCGGCTTTCAGTCCCTCAGTTCTGCAAAGGCTGCACATCTAGTACATACACTCTCCAGTTGCTGCAGCACCTCAGATGGCACAGCTGCCACCTGAGCCTGATCCCATTTGCAAGGAATGAAGTGGAAGAAACCCATCTGAGAACAGCAGAGGCATGGCAGCAAAATGCAACCCCCTGGGAAGCAACCACACAACCTTCAAAGGATGGATTCCCTGCCTTCCTTATTTTTGCTCTGTTCTGAATGTTTTGTTTTGTTTCAGACTTTCACATTTATTTCCTTTAGCCACCCAGCCTTAAAAACTGCTCTCACATTGGTTTGCTCGCACTCCTTCCCCAGAAATCACATCCTCCATACCCAGAATGATCCTGGACCCGCAGCCTTCCGCTGGATGCTCCGATATCACCCGTCAGCATCTTAAAGATCGTTGTCTTTCCAGCTCCATTCACACCAAGCAAGCCAAAGCACTGGGTTGTGGGAAAGAAAAGCCAAAATATAGGTGTGCTGTATTTGTAATGCAGAAATTCTGCTCTGAGAGGAGTGCTCGGTGCACCTTGTCTCCTCTTTCTCCAGCCCCCTGAGCACGATGGATTGCAGGAGAGGCAGAGGGACTCAGCACATAGCAATGTTATAATGGAGGTTGTTTATGGAGCAATATTCTGCATCTCATATTAGGGCCGTTTGTTTAATATGATGAAGAGTCATTCCTTCTCCTGCAAGGTGCGTTTCTGCAGGAGCCCGTCTGACAGGCCAAATCCTGATCGGCTCATTTGTGCAAAGCCTCCCCTTGATAGGAACAGAGCTACTCATGGGAATGTGGTGAGGGAGGTTTGGGCTGTCATTGGTGAAACCTTAATGTGACACAAGATTTTTGTCAAATAATCTCGGTAATGCACTACATTAGTAAGATTAAGAACTGGCTCCCTGTGGTGCAGTTCCAGCATCTCACGGTAAAATTCATGTTTTATTGCTACGGTTGGGGATATGCAGTTGTGTGTTGCATAAGCCAGCACCATTGTGCTGATAATTACTATCATTTTGATATCGTTAGTACAGAGGAGCTGATGGGAAGGTTCTCATGTGCTGGGCCCACTGCAGATGCACAGCATCCATCCAAGGCTCTTCCCCACCCTGAGGTCCATGCAGGGCACAGTCTGCAGTGCAGGACCACGGTTTCAGCTGACAGGGGAGGAATGCTGCCCCAAACCCCCCCAGCAACAGGGTGGATTTTGCCAGAAGGCACAGACCTTGTAGAAGACTGGAGGAATGGTTGGCTGGCTCCAAACAACCACATGAGAAAGTGGAGGGGGACAGGGAGAGCTCTGAATAGGTGGGATGGCCACAGCTCCAGCCCCTTCCCGCCTGAGCCTTAGTGAGTCTGTGGCCCACAGTGAAATAGAGGTGGCTGAACCACATGGGCTGCCCCAAAACAGCAGAGTGAACACATGGGCTGCCCCAAAACAGCAGAGTGACCACATGGGCTGCCCTAAAACGGCAGAGTGATAACATGGGCTGCCCTAAAATGGCAGAGTGACCACATGGGTCTCTCTACGTTGGCTTAGTTAAAGCTTGTGAAGTGCCTTACTTTGTCTGGGTCTTGTTTTAATATCTGCCAAATACTTTATTCTACCTTTTTGTTCCGAAGTTTGTAGTAGAAGTTTGTTATCAAACCTCCTGAGAGTTTTGCTGTTCCTCAGCCACACCACTCAGAGTAAATCAAACTGCCTTCCCCTAAAGCCACTGAGTGGGACGGGCCATTACAGACCTCGATGCCAGTTGTGGCTTAGAAAAAATCCTCTGCCAGAAAGACCAGTGCCAGTCTCCAAGTGAGGCTGCTGCCCTGCCCAGCACCTACACCCTTTCATCTCGGTGGGATCCAGGCAAGTAAAATAAATCAGGTACCAGGGGTTAATGCCAAGCTTCCCCACAAGTCAGGTGCACAGCCTGAGGTGGAATCTGGTCTCCTGTTTCCTCTGGATCTCTATGTGCTCCTGTCTTTTCACTTCTCGGGCAGGTAACTGTGCTGACTTGACCAAAGAATTGTTTTTTTCTTTAGCTTTAAGTCCCGATTCATGAAAGTGTGTGTTCAGCTGAAGGGATTTGTCTTCCCTGATGGGAACACATGACAGTCTGACTCACCATCTCCCACACAGTTCAGGTGAATAATTTCAGGTGAATTGTGCTGTCTTCATTTACCACCTGGTGACCCGCAGTGACCCCCCAAGATGTGCTGTGCTGGGTGCTGTGCAAACACAGCGTGCAGACATGTTGCTCCATCAATTCCCAATCTACTTTCCCTCTTTCTAGGGCCTTCAAACAGTCACTTGGTGTCCCAAATCCACCAGGAGCCTTTCATCACTAGCGTAACCCCAAGAAACAATAAATGAGCCAAAGGAAGGAAGAGGTCAGAGCAGGACAAACCACTACAGCTGTGCTGGGACAGTGGCAAAGACTGGGAGAGAAGACAACAGTGGCACTGGGAGGCGCCTGCAGCCTCTTCCCCTGGCTCACCTCTCCGGCAGGAATGCCGAGGCTGATGTTTTTCACAGCCACGATGCGTTTGTGAGGAAGGTGGTAGATCTTAGTGAGGTTCTGGAGCTGCACCACGTCGAAGTCGGCTTTGCCAGCCTCCACCCGGCTCCTCTCTGCCTGGACATCCTCATCCTCCTCGGCCACGGTGGGCAGGAGTGACGCTTTGCCATGTACTCTGTCGAACAGGAACCTGTGGGGAGGGCAGGGGGACCTCACCCTCGGGCAAGCAGACAGCAGCAGCCTCTGGGATAGATCCTAACAAACCTTTCTGGGAGATCCAGGTCTACTCAGATGTGTAGTTTCTCTTCTCTCCTGATATTTGCTCCATTTAGGGAATTAAAAAACCCAGCATTCTCTTTCTGCCTAATTTTTGTCCTCTTTTTCATCAAATATCCTGAGCTGGAGCAGGTCCTGCCTTGTGGACACATTCCTAATGCAGGTGACAGGAATGTTCTCACTGCTCTCTGTGTGCACCCAAGCCAGGGGACAAGGGGAGATTCAAAGAGAGGTTATCAGTGACTGGCTGCCCTTACCAACCAGCTGAACATCTGCCCACCAAACCCAGTCCCAGCCAGCACAGACTAGCAAGGGACTCTGGTAACCTACACCTCCCTTACTTAATGCCCCAATTACCAGGACTGCAGCCAGAGAAAACTTACCCTGTGTTTGCAAAGTGTCTTGGGAATTTATGGGCTTCATAATTGACAATGATGGTGCAAGAGCCCAGAATTAAGCAACTGAGCTCTGGCTTGGTCTGTTCTCATTGCGGGGCTCCAAGATGTTACTTACTGCAGTATGTTGTTCCAGACTCTCTGAATCATCCTGTCGTGAACTGCAAGACGAAGGGCAAAAAACACGGTGCCCTGGATAAACATGGCAAGCAGCTTGGATGTGGTCTTGTCCAGCTCAAAGGTTTTGTCAGGGTAGTCCACTCCGTAGGCCTTTAAGAAGCCCAGCAGTGCCTGATCCTGCGACAGTTCAATCAAGCCATAGCCAAAGCAAAATTGTGGGAACAGGAGGAAAGCATGCCTTAAATTTTCAGCGAGATCACGCAAGCCCTGGAAAAAACAAAGAGCAGCACAGTCAGTCACTGCTTTTATTCATGGAATAAATTCATAGGTTTTACTGTGGGACTGAAGTGTAACAATTACATTGGGATTTGCTTGTGACTCAGAGCAGAGATAAATTGAGAGCAAAGAGCTCTGGAGACAGCTTGTTTCACAGGCACAAGGTCATAAAAGTCAACAGGCAGCTCTGAGGTTGTGATCACCCATAGTAAACAGCAGCCGCTTCCCAGCGTGGTCCCTCACTGCTGCTCCAGCCACCTGGAACCCACCTGTGGGCCAGAGCTGAATCCTGCCACTGGGCTGCACTGTGCTCCCCAAAACTGTGCAGCACAGCTCCTACCCATTCTCCCTGGGCAAGCATCTCCATAAAACACAAGACTTGGATCTACCAGCTAATTCATGGCAAGGCAGCCCAGTGCACAGCCTCACAGAAGAGGTTTGGTACATTTCTAGCAGAAGGAAGGATTAGTGCACACAGCAAAGTGGAGAGGCAGTAAATTAGCATGGAAAAAACCTGACTCCCTGCCACTGAGGCACAGAGGGATGAAAGATGATCATAACTATAGATCTAAAATCCAGGGGGTTGCTGAATAAGCTCTGTCCAGCTAGACAGAAAAATCCAACCCAGCTATTGTTGTACAAGGTAATCGCCCTCCATAAAAAAAAGAAACCTAAGTGTAAGGTGTACATTTTATCCCAGAGATATCTCACTTTGAGAGAAGGCTTTACTTCAGGGAATCATCACCATCTCTGAGTCATTTTTCATCCGTGCAAGGAGAGGATGAATGCATTACAGATCTAGATGACAGACAGCTGGTGCTGGGCTTAATGCAGCACATGTCAGACTCAGGGCAGTGACATTTAGTTGTCACTCCCCATGGTTTGTGCTGCAAGAACTCAGTAATGCTTTCAAGTGTCCATCAACAACTAGTTATCAAAGTCCTCCACCCTTCATCTTCCATCACCAGGGGAGCTGGAAACAGTGTGCCAGTTTTCTACCTCTCTTTTTGTGTTCTCCCCTCTGTCACCATCACTTTCTTCTTTGCTGGGGGTGCGGATTACAGACAAGCAAGATCCATATGTGACTCATGTCCTGTCTATAGGGAACCCCATCAGATCCTGTGATCAGTGTCCAGCTGCTAAGGACCTGATCAAAGCCACAAGAAGCCTCCTGCTGTTTCACCACAGGTTTAGTATCAGCAGGGTTCCTACCTGGTCTGTGGCCTTTTCCTGGGAGAGCAGAAACACAACCGAGTGCGTGATAATGGTATTGATGCCGAAGAACAAGTTGACACAGACATAAACGATGAAGGCCATCCCTGTTTCCTTGAAAAACCCAGCCAGCAGGTACATCCATGAAAAAGATGCGTATCTAGAAATCACCAACAGTGCAGAGAACACCCCAGTAACTCAAAGAGCCACTTTGGAAGCAAACAACTGAAGACATCAGACAACACAGAAACACAGAATGGTTTGAGTTGGAAGGGACCTTAAAGCCCATCCAGCCCCACCCCCTGCCATGGGCAGGGACACCTTCCACTAGACCAGGTTGCTCCAAGCCCCGTCCAGCCTGGCCTGGGACACTTCCAGGGATTGAACATGACTTAAGAGTTCTGTTTTGGCATGTGACTAGATTTCCATATCGCCGAGCTTAAAGAAGGAAAAATGCCTTTGTCTCTGTTGGAATTTGGAGAAACGGTTTACGGTACATGTTTGAACATGGACCCCCACCTGAACACAAACAGACTGGGCCTGGAGGATTCAAAGTCAGGCAGACAGTTCAGCTAAGTCTTCCTGAATTTTGCTGCTGTTTATTTTGCTCTCTGATATTGAAATGCTTCTATATCTTGAACTTTGCAATAGTTCAGTAAGCATCTGCTTACAGCTTGGGCTGACACTGGGACCTTGAATATTTCCATATGCCCACGTAGGGTTTGCTTTGAACAAAGCAGGCATGACAACAGGGGTTCACCTCCCTGCTCCTGGAAGGAGCGACTTGGCACTGTAAAGTGCATGTCAAAGAAAAAAGCCCACATATTCTCTCCTCGGACCTCAAACTGCAGCAGCCTGCACTATCCAGCTCCTCACTCTGTGCAGGGATACCTAAATAGGCTCCACACTTACCCAAACAGCAACAGCAGAAGAAATACTGCCAGCAAGTTACTGTTGTTGCAGAAAGCTGGGATCTGGAAGGCTGAAATAACTCCTGCTGAGAGTCCAATGGGGACCATAAAAAGTACCTGCAATATGATATTAAAAAGAGGTTACTGGGACAATCTTAAACGCTTTCCTAGAACAATGCAGAGGCAACAAAGCCAGGACTGAATCTGGTCCGACCAGTGCAGCTTGGGCTTCCTAAGGGAAACCAAACACAGGTGGAGTCTCATTCCTCCCCAGGCTTGCAAATGAATTCCCACAAAGCCACTTGGAATAGGCAAAGCCTGAGCATTGAGGACTGTGGGCAGAAAGTAGCTTAAAAAAAGATCGTGAATGAAAAATACCCCTTTGGGTTTTCTGTTAGCCTTGCAGCCAGACCACTTCATTGTGCCCTGTAAATCTAGTCTTTATAATGTTGAGTCAAGCCAGAGACCTACCAAATGCCTGCCTTGAGAGGTTCCTCTCTTCCCCAGCTTTGGGATTTAGCAGAATTTACTGGCAGGGATTCACTGAGAAATATCAAGTTGCCGAGAGCGCTGGATTAGTTTCAGCCCGCTGAATACTGATTGTGCAAGGGCTCCAGGGATTTTTCCACAGGCTGATTTACAAATATGCAGTGCTGGAGCGAGCGCCTGGATCAGGGAGGGAGGCACAGGCCTGCTCCATCCTCCCTGCCGTGCTGCCAAGCCAGGCTGCAGCCACGCTGCCTTTGGGTGCCTGTGCAGCCCCTCCGTGTGCTGCTGACTAACCACACCAGCCCCTGCACGCAGGCAGATCAAACTGCTTTGGTTTCTGCATAGCTGGTGTTACCAGAACACCCAGAAGCTTTGGCTGTGCCCTGCAGAAGGAGTCGAGGCTCCCATTCCCCGTGGGATTTCAGCCCCTAGCCCTCCCTGCACCAAAGGGGGCTGGCCGCCCTACTGCCCTTGAAGATTTCCCATTGTCAAGAGGTGATGATGTCACTGGGATTTTAGGCACTAGCAGGGCTGCCTCAGTGGAAATCTGCTGGATCCACGGAGCTGAGCCCCATTACAACATCGTTGGCAATGCCAAGGCTCACGAGCTGAGCCTGTCTGCACCGGCCGTCCTCTGTGGGAGGGTTTGACCCCACGCACCAGAGGTAATTCATAAGACATTCAGCCTGCAGGCACTGTGCACATTCACCCTTCTTAGCACAGCGATGCTTTCCAGCAGGGCTAGTAGCCCTCCGTACCAGGAGGAGACTTAACTTCAGGGAGAACAGGGACATGGCTCCGCGAGGGAATGCAGCACAGAGCTCAACAAGGAACAAGGTGGTAAATCCATACACCACCATGAAAGGGAACTTGCTCAGGTCCTTGAAGGCATGGAGCTGCATTTGTAGCTTTCCTTGGATTAAAACCCTTTATAATACATAATCATTAAGAGGTCATCCAACCCAATGGATTTTTTTTCCCAGTTTGTGTCAGCTGTGGGATGTGTGCTAATGTCCCACCCTGTACACCCTGTAATGTCCCAAAGCAGCTGTAGCCTCAAGCCCCAAAGCCTCGCCCAGATGTGTGGGGCCTGTGTGACAGCAGATCCAGCCCTGCACACTGGCAGGAGAGCAGCTGGCTGCTTCCATGTCAAATGGAAATCAAGCTCCAGCCTGTCCCTGCTGCTCTTGGATAAATGTGCAGTGCTTTGCACACACTCCAGAGAGAAGGAATGCCTTCCCTTAGCAGAACCCAGTGCTGTGGTTCATGCTTAATAGCCTTCAGTGCCCCGGAGAACAATTACTACAAAACACTCTGGGTAGTAACAATAAGAATTCTAGGCAACCAACTTTAAATAAAGAACTTTTCTCCCCCCCCTGCTGTGCAGTGCTACTCTTGGTGCATTTAGGAATGTGAATTATTTACCAGATCATAAACGAAGTTAGTCACCCAGTAGGTTGTCATCCCAATGCCTGAAATATGCTGCAGTTGTTTGGCTTTGGTTTGATGCTCTTTGACCATGTAGAGCACAAAGCTGGCTGTTGTGATAGAGTAGCCAACCAACACAGACATGGACACTATGATGTCCAGCAAGCTGTTGAGCCTGGGGAGGAAGTGGAGAAAGATGCAAGTGGTGAGTCAGAGTGGCAGATTTCCCTTTCTGCAGAGGGTTGTTCAGAGCTCAGAAGAAACAAGGTCCCGACTCTGGGCCAGCATCTTTTACAATCATGGGATGGTTTGGGTTGGAAGGGACCTTAAAGACCATCTCGTTCCACCCCCCTGCCATGGGCAGGGACACCTTCCACCAGCCCAGGTTGCTCCAAGCCCCCCGTCCAACCTGGCCTTGGATGCTTCCAGGGATCCAGGGGCAGCCACGGCTCCTCTGGGCACCCTGTGCCAGGGAAGAATTCCTTCCTTTTTTTCCGTGCTTTGCTGATGTTAATGAGGCCCAGGAAAAGGGCTCACAGCACTGAGTCATAACACTGTGCCATAGCATGGAGTGGAAGGGCCAAAAGGAAAATGGTGTCATTATTGTTATTAGTGTGCCAAAGTACACAAATGTGGGATGCTGTGTCTGTGGCCTCCAGAACTATATGGAATCCTGCCCAGAAACCCTCATGGGAATCAGCTCTGATGGCAGGCAGGACACTATTCATTCGCAGATAAGAGAGAAGAGTTTCATCATTTAGAAGAAGATATTCAGTAATTTAGGTTGGTTAGTGGTTTCCAAGAAGCTGGTTTGCTCCTTTGGAAGGTAAACAATTCAGGCTTCAGCCAAATGAATCATCTTACATTACTTGTTCTTGACTCTGTCCTCCAGGATATGGGTGAGCTGATAAGAAGATACCTACACAAAAAACAACGATAAGAAAAGAAATTGAAAATGTGTCCAACTTAAAGCTTCCTTCACCAGCTCCTCATATTGACAGTGATATTGACAGTAATACAGAGAACTGTGAACAGAGAGGAAAAGCAGATCAAAAGTGGGTTTCTGCTCTGTCGTCTCAGTGAGATCTTGGGCAGAATCTTGAGCATCCTCATTTTTCCTGTGACTTCCCTTTGCTGCACAGCAGATCTGAAATTCAAACCCTAGGCCTTGTTTGTGCATCTGTCTGGGTGACAACAACATTCTCCTCAGCACTCCCACACCTAAAATGAGGCACATGCTCGTGGGGCCGTGTATTTCAGGTTAGATTCCTCAACGCTGACACCTTCAAAACTGATGAATATGTTTTGGTTTAAAGCTGCTGTTTGATGACCTCCTCTCATTCCATTTGTTCTTTCACCATCAGAAACAAATCTCTCCCTGCTGCCTTTCTCCACAACTGTTCCCCTCCTGTGACATATGTCCTCCTCAATATGGGAACTGTGGAGATATGAGTGTAAACCCAAGTAAGGTACACACACTTTTGTCCCCAGCGTGGCAGTGAGTTAACTCTGAACTGTTCAGTCTTAAGAGGGTAGAAAACAAATACAGGGGAATTTTGTTCAAAGGAACTAGTAAAATCTAGTTACTGCCTTGGTAAGTCCCCTGTGATGTTTTCCAGAAAGATCCCTTAAAACAGGTTTCTGTCAGACACAAACTGCAAGAGAGAAATTCTCTGCTGCTGTGCAGGTGTCCTTAGATTTGGTTTAAGTACTCCTTTACCAAGGAGAACACCGATCCAGAATATGTTAATATCGTTCATCCCAGAGCTTTTGCTGTGTTTGGAGGCAATTTGTGCCTACAAAACCAAAAGGAAGAGCACGGGGGGCTCTGGTTGGGCCAGTTCCAACCTCCCGTGCAGGTCTCTGCCTTGGTCCCACCAAGAGACAGCCCAGTCTCTAAAACTCCTGCACCTGAGAAAGGGTTTAAATGTTGATGTGCCTAAAAATGAGGTTCTCAATTCATACTTAGGCCCCTAAGCACATGTTCTGGTTCCCAGGGAGTGCTGCTGTTAAATCCAGACTGATTTTCTGGAACACATCACCTCTGGAGTTTAAGCTCCTTACAACCAGGTGCCAGACTTTAGGAATTACGTGATGAAGAACTATTCCAGGTTAGTTTCCCTAGGAATGAGCACTCTGACATGGGGACCAGATTGGAGGAGCCTGTGGGTTTAGCTGACCAAATGCCATACTGAGCAAATGAATTAGAAAGGGAGGATTTCATAGGAAATTAATTTTGGAGGGAAAAAAACTCAAACCAAACCAAAACCAAAAACCAAACCTCAATCTTGTCATAAGGGAGAGAAATGGAATTAAAACCTTGGACTGCTTATAAAGCCACACAAACAGCCAGGAAATGTTTCCCTTCTCCAGAAGGGAGAGAGAGAGAAAGAAAGATACCGTCTGTCTAAGCTGTTAATACTTCACTATAAAGCCATTTTCCTTTACTGAAGCTTAGGCTAGAAGTCAAAATTTCCATTTCAATGCTTTCTCTTCTTTGTTGGTTGGGATTGAGAGAAGAGAAAGCACAATATACATAAGTCAAAAGCTATTATGACTTGCTTAGTGACAGGGTGAAAAGCTCTTTATGCATTTTTTTAAAAATATAGGCAAAGTCAAACCTCCAAAGCAAGACTGGCACCTCTTTCCAGCTGCTGAAGTGACAACACACTTTTATCTGGCCATTTCAATGGTTCTTAAACCATCATTTATTTGTCACAACAGCAAATAGATTTAGCTGCCAGGACCGTACCCTGCAGAACGTCTGTTCAATTGTATTTCAAACTGGATTTACTCTACCTCGGGGGAACCATCCTCATCCATTCATTTTTATTTCTCCCATTCCATGGCTCGGATGATTAGTGGGAAGCAGAGAATTATCTGTCTGGTCATTTACTACTAAGCATTTCTTTCCAAAAACACATAAGCAGCAGGACAGATGGAATAAAATTGCTGCTATTCTTTCCCACTGAAAATCGTTACTTTGCTGGTAGAAAACTTTCCCTGTGCAAACTTCCTGGCTGTTCACAAGAGCTTCCTGCCTGTGCTCTTGCTACAGCATGTGTTGGGAATACAGAGACGGGGCAAGAAGCTTCTCTGCTTAATAATTCAGCTGCTCTGGGATGTTCCTGCCCCTGGAAGTGCCTGGCTCAGGTCTCCTTTCTCCAAAGCCAGGTAGGGGCTGCAGCTCCAGGATATCTGACCTGGAGGGCTCACTGCAAACCTCAGAGGGGTATTTTAGGATGGTGGCAGGGACAAGGCACTGGTTTCATTTGTTGTGAGCTGAGCTGGCTCCGAGGGGACACTCAGTGCACTGGTGTGTGAGGTGGGAAGCAGGACATGCTGGTTTGACTTAGAATCAGCATCTGCTGCTTAACTCATGGTGTGACACCCAAAGCTTCAGACCAGATGCCTGTTCCATTGTAGTTCAACCCACATACATCAGTGAGCATCAGCCCCGTGAGCCAGGAGACACTGTCACCTATCTGTGTGTCCCCTGGTGCAGCAGGACACTGAGGTGAGGGGTCTGGGCTTGGCCAGGACATGGCTGGAAGGGCACCATTTGTCCAAGAAGGTCAGTCAGGAGGGCATTTCTGCACACAATTGCTGCCCTTAGCAGAGCACAGCCCCAAAATCTCTGCATAAGATTTCTCAAGGGGGCATCAGCTAAGTCTTGTCCCTGCAGCCCCTTCATCTCTGGAGACAGGCATGCACACACAGACAGGCTCCTGCCCATGCTCTAAAGAGAAACAGGGTGCCCTGGTTTATCAGCAGGAATTTGGGTTGGTGCAGTCCCTTCCCGAGCTATGAGAAGAGACAACCCCAAATGGGCTGCTAAGACTCCTTGGATGTGTCAGAGGAAAGATAGAGCTGAAAATTACACTTCTCACTTAATCTCACTCTCCCCACTGTCATTCAAACACAAACACACACATACCCACACACCCTGAGTTCCTCTCAGCAGAAGGGCAACATATTAAAAATTTCTAATCTAAACCCCCCCTAGAGATGATCTAAAGCAGCTTTTCTATGCATAACTAACGGGCACCTCTCAAGAAACAGCTATTCCGGTGCCATGATGAGAGGTAATAAATCAAACAGTGACCACTGGCATTTCTTGGATGAAGTGTTTTATGTAGGAGCTGGGGTCCTCCCTGTCCAGCTCCCCTGAGTCTCTGACTAAGACAAATGAACTATGTGATCTATTCATGCTTTTCAATTCTGTTCTTAAAGGAATTGCAGAACTGTGAATAAAGAAACGGCCTCATTGAAGTCAAGGTAAATGTTATTATTGATTTCAAGAGAACCAGGATATCCCCCTCAAAGGGGAGAATTTATCTGCTTGTGTTAAGCAGACTTACCATATCTGGAAGTCTCATTTTTTGGCAAATTGGCTCGAAGAATGAAGTTGTTCAAGCTGTTGAGATAGGCTGGGAGGCTGTGATAACCTTCAGGATTGTACCACACCTGCACAAAATTGAGAAATTGAAACGATTTGGGAGAGATATTTCTGATAACGTGGTTTGTTCTGCCTGCACAAGTGAATCATGCCATGGTTGCTGTCTACAGTCATAAGCTCTGCAGATTAAAGTGCAATGACTAAACCATGTCAAGGAATAAAATAAAAGCAGACTTCACTGTCACCACAAGCAGGCCCATCAGCTTCACCTGCCTTCTGGCAGAGAAGCAAGCAGCACAGCTGGGGATGTGACCACATGTACGGGAACTCGGTTCCTTCCCTGTAAAATACATTGCTGAGATCTGGTGAACACCAGCAGTGGGGACTTCCCAAAGTTAGCTGAGCAGCCAAGTCCCCCCCCTTGAAAGTTGGGGGGAAAGTCGCTTTATGGCAAAAAATAGTCAGTTGTCACCTTCTCATTCAGCACCAGCCCTTCCCTCGCCATGGCAACTTTTCTCACCTATGCCATGATACACCCCCTTGCTGGAGCCCTCTCTGCAAACAGCCCTGCTCCTGCAGGGACACTCTCCTGGCAGCTGCTTTTGCAGTGAGGGCACAGGATCTTGTCAGCTCTCTTGCATTTCCCTGATACCTCAGATGTCAGCCTCGGTGCTTTACAACATTTTCATTGAGCAGAACCAGAGAAATGGGTATATCAGAATGCACCAGCCAGGCCTCACTACAGTACATACATCCCCTATGAGATAAAGGTGCTACTAATTGATCTTTTCACTTCTGTGTAATAAAATTATGACAGCAGAAAAATTGCCTCCTGCTAGCAAGAGAAGCCAGACCAACAAAGAAGAGTGGGGAAAGAAAAGGAAATGAACTGCAAGTCATCTCTGTCATGCCAAACTGCAGATTTTGGGGGGTTTCTCTCTCTTTTCTGGAGTATCCATGAACTTGACATCGCTTCCCCTGGGTCTCACACTTTCCATGCCAGGATGAGAGATGGAGGTTAGTTACCTTGGTCAGTGTTCTGTTGGGGGGCACTGGCCTGATATCAAACTGGAGATCCGCTGTCAAGGGCAGCCCGAAGCTCCAGCCACCGTACCTGGGTGAAAACCAGATGGAAATGCATTGCTGCCCTCATTCAAAACCTGTGATACCCTTCTGCCACCCCAGGGAATTCTAGCCTGACCCGAGGGAACTTATCCCAGCGTGGGGCCAGGCCACCACCGCTGCAGGAGTCCTTCTGTGGGGAGGGGGAAAGGAGAAACAAATTTGGCAACACAACCACAAAACCGTGCTGAAAGCCCCGGTTTGAGAAAGATTCTGGAGCCGTGCACACTCCTGACCTGTGTGCCTGCCTCACTGGAGTGAGATGACAGGAGATGAGCAGTGCAGTTTATTGATAGCAGATGAACACAATCCTTGACAGCCTCGGTGACAGGCTACCTTTGCCCCAAGCCCTGCTGTGCACTGTGGGGCAGAGCCCAGACACACTCACAGCTCCTGCAGCCCCACGGCACAAGGCAACGTTCAGCCTCTGCCTTCACTGCAGAGGTTGTGCTTGTTCAAGGGAAGCACGCATCAAGACTCTTCAGAGAATTCAAACCTGGAGGAAAGTCTCTCCCCAGGGTTTACTTCACGACAGGCTGTGTCAGATTTTCCTCTTCTTAAAGATTTCTGAGTCAGACAAAAGCTTGTCTGTGGATCCAGCCCCAACATATCAGGTGATTGACACCTTCTCCCTGGGCTATCTCTGCTATGATCAAGCAGAGCACTTGCTCAAGCCTTTAATTTCATGATTGCAGGACACTTCACCAGATTCACAGAGAGGCCCTTTTACCCTCCCTGCACTGTCAGCTCTCCAAGCACAGGGGGTGTGACAGGTGTCAGAGGCAGCGCAGGGAGGGACTGGAGATTTGTGCCTCACCTTTTCTGCAGGAAGTCTTTGGTGGTCGCCAGGATGTAGGTCTCCACATCGTGCCCTGTAAGGTTATACAGTGTCCGTGTGGAGAACGTCCTTCTGTGAGGGGGGGTGTAGTTCGTCTGTGGACACGTCTGAGCAGAGACAAATGAGGCAAAATGTTAGTGCTTGTGTTTTAACTAAAAACGGCCATGTCACTGAGGCAGGACATGGCAACGTGCTGGTCCTGAGGCTGATTCCTAGAGAAGCTGATCCCTCACAAGCCAGGGTGCACAGACACACAGCACATACTGCCCTCAGCACATTGAGGGAAGTGCTTAAAAACAACCTTTGCTTAAATCTACACTTCTACCGACATCAGCGAGACCTTGAAATGCACTTCATGCTATGTAGGAAGATTCTGGCTGAATTAAGGCTGATCCTGCTTAGCAGAGTGACTGCACAGACAACTGCAGAGGGCAAAACAACTCACAGAGCAGAAAACTCTGTGGTGGCCTCAAACTCTCATCTTCCATTTCACAGCAGCTACGCTCTGCACTTCTGCTTTACTGTCAGTCACTGGGAGTGTTTTCCTGGGCTTCAGAGAAACCTTGGATTAGTTCGGAATATCTAATTTAACACGCTGAGGGTCAAAGTCACATGGACTGTTTCATGAGGCTGAAGTGTCCTACCAGACAGCACGCTGGCTGCTTCCTTCGGCTCCTCCAGAACAAAAGCCCTGCACGCCCCCATTGTGCATCTCTTCATCAGAATACACAAAACAGCTCCCTCCATGCTGAGGAACACCTGCCTGTGCCCACTGGAGGTGAGAATCAGCTTTGAACATTATCCTGACTTACTGGAGAAATCATGCCAATACTTTTAATGATGTGAAATTTAGTGTATGTCCAGAAAATATAGCTGCATTTTAAAGAATGACTAGGAATGTTTAACTAAGCACATCCTTTATTTTATAAATGGCATCACACTGTGCCACAAGTCTGATCTCTTACTGGAGAAAAGCTGAAGACAGGTGAACAGCACTGGAGGGGGGAGAGCTCAACCCCAAAGCACACTGTAAGACTGTAACACCCTTGGGGCAGAATCTGCCTCTTCCCCATGTGCATGCAAAGACACTAAGCCCAACAGTGCCCATATCTGGCTCTGTATGTACCACCCTAAAGCAAATAATCAATATTATTAATCATCATTATTTATAACAAGGGGCAGGTCTAGACTTTGCATGAAGTTAAATTCTGAAGAGCGAGCAGCAATAATAGCTGTGCTTTTATATAATGACAGGGCTTATATAAGATGAAATTTTCCTCTTGAATACACACTAAATGAGACAATTGTATGACATTCACAAATGCCATTAAACTTTTCCCACCATGGGGAGTGAGGCAGGTATGTTAGAATGTAAATCTCATGAGGATGCTGTTTCCTTTCCTGTCCTCAAGCTGGTGCACACAGTGGTTATCCAGTACACAAAATCAACCAGGCCAAAAAGAGACAGGAGGATTTTGAACACTGAGTCCTCCTTAGCATCATTCCTGCCCATAAAACCACTCCTCACATACAAGGCCCCCCCCCCAGTATCCTCCCAAAGCCCCCTCATTTTCAGGTTTATCCAAATTACCTGGATGCCATCTGTGCAGTTGCAGGTAGAATACTTAGTTCCCTGGTTTCCACTGGTAATCCACTGGCCAAGCATGTCCTCCGTCAAACACTGCCTGAAAAAGGAACACATTTTCCTCTGAGGCTCTCCATGCTCAGGTGTGCAAACGAAGCTAATTGCTGTCATGTTTAATGACAGCAAGGCTGCCAGTTGAGCAGCTTCAGCAGGAAAGCAGACCTTCTTGTCAGCTCTGGGCACTTCAGGGAATACCCATCCTCCTGCTGCTCCGGTGCCTCTCGGCAGAGAGCCCTCGCTGCTCCCTGTGCCTGGATTAACTCAGCTGCTCAGAAAGAATCCAGACACTGCTTTTCTCACAGTATACAGTGCAAGCAGTTGGCACACAAAGGCCAAAAGCATCTTAAAAGAGCCCAGAAATAAGGGCTGTTGTCCTGGCAATAGCTGGGCAGTCCTGCCACGGACCAGGCAGTCACTGTAAATTGCCAGGATAAATATTTGCCTGCAGATTCATGGCACACACGAACATGCAAGTCTGCCCAGGATTTTATCACCAGCTCCTCGAGAATTCATCTGCAGAGCCCAAAACAAACCAGCCCTTGTGACACAGCTTTCAGATAGAGGTAAAAAGAGAACTTTATGTGTGGGCTCACATTATAGCCAGGATTATTGGGACAGCAAGGACCACTTCCCAGAGATGAGCATTGTTTGCTCTCATCCTGGCATCCTGCCATCACCAAAGCTGCTTCCCTACTACTCCCAGTAATAAAGGAGCCCACTTGTGGTGGTGAATCCTTCTTGAGGCAAGCAAAGAACAGCTTTGCTGTTCTTTACTGTTGGTATCAGGGTCCTGGGACCATGGGGAAGTTCCTAAAGCACCATGTAATTTCCTGCCTTTAAGAAAACCCACAGTTCTGTGCTGGCTCTTGGCAGGGCTGAGGTCTGCTCACACCAACCAGGGCTGCACAGCTCCCTGCTCACAGCTGACTCGCATCCCACCAGCCCCAGCCTGTGAGAGCACAAGCAAAAGGCCAGTGAGCCCGCAAGCCAAGCTGGAGACAGGCAACAGACCTATTTTTCCTCTGCGTGTGGCACCAACGCATGAAAATTCTGCAGAACAATGATCGTTTCTAAGGCCTAAGGGCTAACAGTGTCCAGTTGTCAATTCTCTTGCAGATTTGCAATTTAAGTGGGAAAACCCCAGGAAGTACTTACGAGTTGCTTTCATTCATACACGTGTTATCCGTCCCAGGGAAAGCAAGCATCGAGGCCACTAAAGCACCTGTGGTTTCATTAAAATTCCTAAGATGTAACAGAGAAAAAACAAGAAGAGGTTCAAAGAACTTTACACTATTACTAATCAGAGGAAAACTGTTTGAATGAAACGGGATTTATTTAAGATGTTAAACAAGTATTTGTGGAAACATCCCTGAAGTAGAGGAGGATAGTGACACAGGTCTAAAAGGACTGCCCATCACCTAGAGCTACTCCAATGATTTGCTGCCTCTACATCCAAGCAAGATACTGATGAACATCTGGACAATCAGGATTGTATTTCCAGGAAGAAAAGCATCCACTGCAAATTTCAGGCGCTACTTCCAGCCTTGTCTCCATCAGCTCCCTCATCTGCGATACCCACTTGGCCTTGGTCATTCAAGAAGCTCCTCGGTTCTGCCCCAGCTCTCCAGCAATGATCCATCAGGAGAAGCTGGGACCATGAGGAACAGAGCACTTGGACATGCAGCTTTGGCTCATTCCCCCATCTGGCAGGACTGAAGTAGAAAGGCATGATAAGTCCTGGAAAAGGACACCTAAAGCAGACACACTTGCTTTAGAGCTAAATTTTATATTTCTGACTTAGAGCTGAGAACCACTGGAGAAAGACATTCACGACATGAAAACAGGATGATACAAATCATAATTGTTTTGGTAACAGGATTTTTAAGCACACTGAGATAATACAGTGGTGGCATCTTAATCACACTGGAAAAGCACATGCTCTTCAAATTGCCTGCATGGCTTGGACTACCAGGGCCTGGGCAGGAAAGCACAGAGAGGAGGGTGATGCAGACAGCTCACAGGATGGATGGAATTTGATCCCAGAGTTGTAATGTTGGAGACAACCAATGTGGGGATCTCCATTTCTTATCGGGGCAATAGTGTGTGTCTATTAAGAAAATTCTATGGCTGTCACAGGGCCAGAGGACTCCAACAGGAAACACCAAGAATATTCCTCACACACTTCATAGTTAATTCCAGCTGAGAGTTGTTCTTCTGGAGCTTTCTAATTGCTGGTCTGAGCCAAGGATCTGCCCCAGACATCCCCTTGGAACAAGATTTCTACGTGTTGTCTGCATAACATAACCACACTAACACTTCTCCACTGGCTGCACGTAGAAATAACCCTGAAGGCAACAGTGGCTCGTTATAAACCCCTGGGTTTAGAGGTCACCAAGATCACCACTCACCCAAAGAAGTCTGCCTGGTCAGATGTGCCATACAGAGAGGGGGACAGCAGGAGCTCGGGGTATTCTGTCTCCTTGGTTCTCAGTGTCCCAAGGCCCATGGCAGCCATCACGAAGAGGACCGGGAGGATGACCTGAGCGATGAAGCCTCTGACATCCCGCCGGGTGTGGTGGAACCTCTTGATGAACAAAGCTGAAGTCTTCTTCAGCAGCAGTGGCAAACCCTGCAGGCTTTTGGATCTGATCAGGAGCTGGTCTGGGTACAAAGGAAGGCATTTTGCCATGGGTCAGTATTTGTGCAATGCAGGGAATTGATGGATACAGTGCTCAGGGAGTACATTTTCTTTCCTGCACACCTCTGCAGGTGGCAAATCCAACTACTAAGCTGGAGCATACCCAGTGTCAGGCTTGGAACTGGACTCACATTCTGGCTTGAGTCTTAAGATCATTTAACACCAGGTTTTTTTGTTTAATTTCAAGTGTGTACATGTACTGATTTTCAGTTTGAGATCTTGCAAGAGCGACAGGGGCTTCCAGATGCACTAAGTTACCAACATCCTCCCTATGCAGCTGCATCTTACAGGGGAAGCATTACTCTATTAGGTTTACAAACTGATTTTTTCATAATTTAAAAAGCAGGTCCTTGGGCAAATCTATAACAAAATTAATCCTGAAATAAGAAAACAAGCACAAACCACTTGAGCTTGTGCATGGACAGGTTTTGTGGTATACTAAAAGCAGAGTCAAACCCTCTGCAACCTATTCCTCTCTATGAAATATTAACCTATGCAATACAACATGAAGCAAAGGCTTTTCAGTCTTCTCCTTAAGGGTGACACAAAACACTTCTCTACACACACGAGTGACTGTTTACAGTAACATTTACAGTGCAGGTCAGCTTTGAGGAGTACAAAAATACCTTTTCATTGTCCCTTGGATGCACCCCTAACTATAAGTGGTGTATTTATTAAGTAAAAAAAAATGTTTCTACCACAAGAAGGCATTTCAACCAGGTACTTGGTCATTTTGGGGTTGTGCCACCTTTAGCAGCTCTCAAACCCTCAGAGACAGTGGTGTAGCTTGATCCTCTTCTGAATATGAACTTATCCCACTGTCTGGTCCTTTGGCTCCTTTATGTCTGGGCTGCTCCTGCAACATCTGGGACACAGCAAAAAGCAGCAAGGAGGAGCCAGCTCAGAGCTGTGCTGCTTTTCCACCAGACTAAGGGGTTTCCACAAAGTTTCTTTCCAATTCTGCTACTTATGAAGAAATAATCCTCTACATCTATTACAGCAATTACTTTCAGAGGTACACATTTACTCTTTCACCCACACGCTGTGTTTGATCAGCTTAAAACCTGGATCAATCTAAAGGAAGGCGGATGCAAACAAAACCCCTCTGTAATTTATCCTGTGATTCAGACTATTGCAAACCAGGGGATCTAAAGAACAGATGAGTGCTGTATTTCTAGTGATTTATTGGTTTCGTGATTCCTGGCTCGGTGAAATGTGGTTTTCAACAAAGAAAGAAGACAGGGAGCTCAAATCAGTCCATCTGTCAGTGTTTGCATCTGGAATAAAACCTGGAGGTAATTGAGTACCGTCTCTGTCTGTGAAGGTGTCTGTGCTCACAGACATTCCGTCACTGGCTCCAGGCAGCTGGTGGGGCAGAGCAGCATCCTCTTGCTGGTCCTTCACCAGCTCTTTTGTCAGGTTGAGAAACACCTATGGAGCAAGAAAATACGAAGGAAAATTTGTCCAAATGACTCCGTTTACCAAAACAATAACCAGAACCCACTCTCCTGCTTCGTAGCCGTAGTTGGCGCAGGGACTGTGCATTACAATCCTCCTTCTGCTCCCTTTGTGCTCTGCTTTTCCCAGTGTAAAACTGTTGTTGTCCACCTCCCTGTCACGTCCTGTCTTTCTTCTGCTGCAGCAGTGGAAACTCAAACCTTTGCAGATGCCTCCTGGACTCACCTTGTCCCAGAGCCACCTGCTCTGTGACCAGTGAGTAGGTGTGAACAAGGCTACACTTCCACACCCACACAGCAGCTCTCTGCATGGCACCAGGGAAGAAACAGGGATATTTTCCCCTCCAGCCTCTGACAACCCCACTGTCTCCACACTGGGAGTGTGCAGCCAAGGCACCCAAGCGTGGTACATGATGTATAACTTACTCTTTCTGCCTTGGGAAAACACCTTTTAAGGAAAAAAGGATTTCTGAGTAGAAAGGTAACAATCTCCCTCCCTCCTTTCCACAAGACAAGGGTCATCGTTGCCCATCATTTACCTTTTATTTCTGATACAATTAAATGTGTTTATTTAACCAGAGATTTCCCATGGCAGAAGGTACCCGTGTTACTCTTAAGACACACCAGGTGACTCACTTGTACAATGCAGTGCTTTCAGCACTCATGTCCATCATTTAGGTGGTTTGCTAACTCCCTCTCATCTCTGGATGCCTGGAGACCAGGAGAATAGTTCCAAGGGAAACAAATCATTGCCCTTTCTCCTTAGTCTAACTTCAGTGTCTCATTTCATGAGCTGTTAGCAAGGAGAGAGAGTGGCACACTTTGTGCATTAGTGTATGTGTAGATTTATGGATATACCTACGCTGACATGTTCATAGCTGTAACTCACTGAACAACCAAACCACTTCTTCCCTGCCTGAAGCTCCCGCGTCCAAAATGTGCCAGCACCTAGCCCATGAAGCAGAGCTACACAGGAACTGATCTCCGTGACATCTCATTACATGCAGTGGATCCCCAGCTCGTACCTCTTCCACGGTCGTGTTGGAAATCCCGTAGCACCCAAGGTGCAGATCATTCAGGCTGGTGTCCAGGGCTCTGAGGAGCGCCTGGTAGGCGCCTGAGACTGTGGACTTGAAGGGGGGAAGCACATACACGAGCTCTCCACCAATATCCTCCTTGAGATAAGCCTCTGGAAGATGGGACTGGATCAAGGAGGTCACTGCTGAGGTGTCACACTCCTCTATCATGTTCTGAAAAAGAAGGAAAACACTCTGTGGTCAATGACAGGGCTGTGAGGTCCAACTTCCTCCTGCAGGATGCATCCCAAATCCTGCCCCAGAGCATAATGCAGAAGTGATCTCAGACCACGTGTCCAACGTTCGAAGGTAAGTACCAAAAGCAGATAAAAGTGGGTTTCTGTCCCTTGTAAAGGGACGTGTGGCACTGAGCCCCTCTTGGTCCACCCAAGACTTTGCTGGGCCCCCTCTGTCTACAGGGGTTGAGGCTGGCCTCAGTCGAGCACTCTGCACTAGCTCAGGGGTGTGTGGTACAACGGAGAAACAGCCACCAGAGACCTGCCCCCTCAGCTTGGCTGCCCCCTGAGCTTGGCAGCACAAACACACTATTCCCCCTGAGAAACAGGGCTTGCACGTGGGTCTTTTTCCATTTTCTCTATCTCTACAGCCAGCAGTTTGGAAGAGGGGCTGATCTCTCATGCTATCTGCTCATTATTCCGTGTGCTGAGGCTACCAACAGCACAGTAGCAAACACCATCAAGAGCAAAGTTCCTCACTCCTTGCAAGAAGAACACTTTGCCTCAGGGCACACACTGTGGATAGACTCCTCTCATCTGCTTTATTCTTCTGAGCTCCAGAGTTCACACTCTGAATCCATCCCTGTCTCTAACCCCCATGGACTGTTTCAACAAAGCAGAGAATTCCTGTTTTCCAAGGGCCATGGAGGCTGGTCGGGTGGCCCTGCTGGAGAGCCTCCCTGTGCCTTGAGGGAAGCAGGGACACAGGTTCTGTCAGCATCTCTCCCTGAGAAGCAGCAGGCTCACATCTGGATCCTCAGCAGCTCTTTGGCACCGCTATCCTCGGATCTGTCACTCAGCTCCTGCCAGCACAGCTGTGAGCGCCTGCATCCCTCAACAAGCCTGGATGGCTCCCTCGGAGACAGAACTCCAGCTCAGACACAAACCTTCTTTTTTGTGAGTGTCAGGTGGTATCCATCACCAAAGGTCTCCTTGAGGTAGAAAGGTGAACCACAACATTTGAGTCCTCCGTGCTCCAGGAAGGCAATTCGGTCACTTAGAACTTCGGCTTCATCCAAGTGGTGTGTGGAGAGAATGATGGTTCTGCCTGGAAAGCACAAAGCTGACGTCAGGCACCACAGAGTGAACACACGTGGTTACCTGAGACGGGTGACAGCCTTGCTGAGTGAGGGGACACTGAGCGTCAGGTGAAAATCAACTGCATTTTTTGGTAATTACTGGTTAAATTCAATGAAAGGCAACAGCAGAGATAAACAGAAAGTTACTGTGTTGTAAATTGTGTGTTATGGCAAAGTTACTTTTCAAATGACACTGAATTCACAGAAACCAACCAGGAAATCCAGACCTACCAAATCCCAGGCTCCCACAGCGCTTTCTCTGTGCCCTCCAAAACCCTCCAAAAGTCCAAAGCCACTGGTTCCATATTTACAAAAGTGACATTAAATCCCCTTTGCCACTGGGTGGCAACTCTTTTAATCACTGTACCTTTTTTATTCTTGGAGATAATTTCCCAAATACTCCTCCGGGAGCATGGATCCACCCCTGTGGTTGGCTCGTCAAGTATCACCACCCTTGATCCACCCAGGAGAGCAATGGCTATGGATAACTTCCTCTTCATCCCCCCAGACAGGGTGCCAGCCAGCTTGTGACGGTGGCTGTACAGTCCAGTCTCCTTCAAAGTCCTTAAAAACAAAGGGAAAACAACCCCCAAAGGTTGTCCCTCAGGTATTTTTCAAAAGCAGGGAGTCTGAAAACACCTAAAAAACTCCCTAACTGCGAAAGAAAACTCAGCTCTGCTGAGTGGTCACAGTGCAGGGAGACGAGTCACCCTGTAGCTCAGTCATCAGGATTTTAAAACATTTTTTAGGATGTTTTCAAAGTTTCCATCTGACAAGTCAAGGTTAAAGGCTCAGGCCCATCAACTGAGACATCAAGATCCAAACTCCCTGGGATGTTCTGGCTGCTTCACTTCTCCGCAGAGCCAATAAAGCCAACATCATCTTTCTGACTGGTTGATTAAATCTCTTCCTGAGGAAAACTGTAAAGCAGCAAGGACTAGACCCTTAGCCCTATAAATTCATCTCCAAAGAATTGCCACAGAAGCTTGTAAACCCTCTGGAGAACAGACATTGTTTTCTTAACAGCCACAGGTATCAATATATTCCTGTAGTCAGACCAAGGTATCATTTGAACCCTAAGCTGGATCTGCAACTCTCCTCAAATCCATTGATTTCAGCTTTGTAGTAGCACTGGCACTACCACATAATTCTGACAGCCCTCTCTGCCTTCTCCAACCCTGCTCTTTTTATACCTCTTCACTTCTTGGTAGAGCTCCTCTTTACTCCAGTGAGGGACTTTGATGTACCCATAGAGCAGCAGGTGTTCCTTCGTGGTGAGGTAGTTAAAGAGCACGTTGTGCTGCATACACACCCCCATGTTCTTCCTGATGACCTCCTGGTCAGTCCTGATGTCTTTGCCATACACAAAGATAGTACCTGATGATGTAGGGAACAATCCAGTCAAAATAGATCTGAAGGGGAAACAGATAGAAAGCGAAGTTAGAGGAGAAAGCCATAGGTAATCTTTTTTCACATGGTCATAATTTTCAAGGTTTCCTTGTATCACCATCCACCCCTTCCAGCCAGAGGCCACTGCCCACTGTGTCTCCTGCTGCCTGACCATGCTGTGGCAGAGTGGTGGCCCATTAGCATCCATGGACATACCTGTATCCTTCTGTGGGAACGTGAGGACAAGCCACAAGCTCACACATTGAACCCTGGCTACTTCCTTTGTCTTCTTCAGCCTTTCTCTCCCCGCTCAGACCACTGCACGTCCCATGCACCAATATCATGAATGCCCTTGACTTGCAGTGTGATCACTGGGAATTCACACAGTGCAGCTGCACTCCACACCCTGAGGTTTGCCTGCAGCACCCAGACAGCCCATCCTGGAACCACAGCTGAGACTGAAAGCCACCCCTTCATTTACTAACGACATCAGAGCACGGGAGCCTGGTTTCACTGCCATCATTAACAGGAGATGGGAGAGGACTTCGAGGCAAGACACCTCACACTGGGCAGCACTTTCATCTAGTTCAAGCAAATAATCACCCACTGAGCAATGGCCAACAGACCTGAGCCAAACGCCCTCTGCTCCAAATAACTTCCTGCACATTACAGCTCATTTTTGGTGCTGTTCTGCAGGGACTACATGGACAAGATGCATCTCAGACTGCCCTTCACCTTCCCAGAGCTCCTCTCTCTCCTGGGACTTTTAACCATCATTAAAAAGCAGTAACTTGTGACCTTACTCAGGATTTGAAGCCTGCACTAAGTTTCAAGAAGGTTTTATACTTTTCTGCATATCACCTTTGCCTACACTTTGCAAAGAGAATATGAGATGAATTGATAATAAGCTGAGATGAAGTACACATCTGTCTTACTGGTTTTGGCTCTTCTGAGGCTTCCATTTATCAGCTTAATGTTGCTTTCAGAGAGATGCACATATATATCAGTGGGGAAATCAAGTCCTACAGGTCTGCTTTAGTGCTGTTATCTAATGAGTCAAATAATAATTTATAAACAGCAAGGCTGAAAGGCCATTGCATTAATTCCCTGCCACTCCAGCCCAGCCAACACACAGCTGAAGTGTATCTTTTTTAAGTTTTCTTGCTAATAGCACTTCAGCTTTGGTGTGTGCACAACCTGCCCACAGCCCAACCCCAGGCACCGAAGTGCCGTGGAACAACTGAGCAGTTGCTGTGCTGGGTATTTCAGGTGTCTAAAAAGCATGTCACTGAGCAGGAAAAAACCTTTTAGAACCTAAAGAATTCAGAGAGATGAAGGAACTCCCGAGGTCATCCATGAGCAAGATAAAACTACGTGAGAGGTTTGGCCTCACACAGTAACTTTCTCAGTCTCCCACCACTGCCCAGCCCCACTTGCTCTCTCCTTCAGCCTGTCACAGCCCACAGTACAAAAAAAGAGCCACTTTAAAGGGTACATACATGGTTGTAGTTTTCCCAGCTCCATTGTGTCCCAGCAGGGAAGTGATATTCCCTTCGTAGAAGTTGAGGCTGAGATTGTTCACTGCAGCTTTGGATCCATAGACCTTTGTTATGCCATGGAGGGAGACTCCCAGGGTGAGGTCCGTGGGCTCTGGTTCCAGGTGAGGGTGGGGGGCACCTTTGGCACCAAAGAGAAGGAAAAGTTACTGCACTGCAGCAGGTGCTTGTGCTGCTTTGCTCCCCTCAGAGATAAGCAGGGCTTTGAAAACCAAGATACAGCCAAGGCAGGTGCCTTTCAGCTTGGAACACTGAGACATGTCACTGGATCTGGATCATTTTGAGCTCTCTGGGATTTCTCCTTTTTACTTCTGCAGCTTCTAATCACTCCTGACAATGGGCATTAATCACTTCTGGAAAGGTCTCATGTTCAGGTGTTTCCGAGCACATAACTTAATTTATAGTAAGCAAGTACAGAAAATTAGAGGATGCACAGCAAAACTGCTGAGTTATTTTCAGCTAGGTACAACCAGCAAGCTTTTCTGTGTGAGCTCACAGTATTTTACAGGCTAAACATTTGAAGAGATGAACAAAGAAGCACACATCCCGTTTGCCAAGGGGAAACCTGTATTTGCTTGCCCAAACAAAAGTGTCTTTCTACACAGAGTGCTGTAGACAGAGATATGCACGTAAGGTAACTACAACATACATGAATATGCATGAGACCATCCATACTGGATCTCCACACCAAATAGGAAGAAAAGATATAATTTAAAAGCCAAATCTCCAATCATGTAAGTACCAGTTTCCAAGTTCCCCTGTGCTACAAAATAAGGATCAACAGATAAATGTGCTTTCTGAGTATGGTGCCCCTTTACAAATTTGGCTTTGTTTACCTAAAATATAAGTTGTTATTACTACCCCATCCACATACATATCTTATTGCTGAGGGTGACTTCTTTCCTCAACATCAGCTTGGAGAAGAGAAGGCCTCTCTGTTTCTCACTCCAGAAGGGGAGGTAACTGTTGTATTCGATCCAGTAAGACGGAAGCAACGGGAAATACCAGGGAGCAGCCATGCCATATCTACCTGCGGGGAGAGGAGTCTCATCCACGTGCCTGTTCCCAGGAATGATCACTATCTGGGGTGCACTCAAAACAGCCAAAATGCACTCCACAGAGATGTCTCCCCTCTTGATGTGCTCATATGCTACTGAGACTCAGCGGAGAGTTTTCCTGACTGGCACAATAGGAAGCACTCACTAATTTGTTATTCTGAGTTACTCCATAGCTGGAGGGCAGGAGTACTTTACATTTTCCACTGGGTACATTTCCGTATGCCAGTGGACTGCTTCATTAGGTGGGGAAGAAAAGCAGAAGACAAATGTACTGGCTCTTGCCCAAGGCAGGAATTACTTTTTGAAATCAAATGATGTAAGTAACACAAGTCAAAATCACTCAGCTGACAGACACAGGCCAACGTGCTCTGCTCTCATTCTCACCCCCCAGACTTCAAAGACATCCTCCTGTGTCCTTGGCTTCACCTTCTTCAGGAGACCCACCTACCCATGGGATAAGCTGAGGGACCCTAATGCTCCCCTGCTCTGCCCTGTCTCGGTGTCATTAACGTGCTCCCTTTGTGCTAGAACTGAGGTATCCTGTGTGTGCAGACTGTCTCACTGCCTGAACCACCGAGCCAGCCACTGCTGTTTTCGTTGTTTTCCAAAAGAGATGGAACAGCAGCACTCTCAGTGCTTTGTATCCTTACCTGGGAAAACATTCCGTATATACCACCCCAGGATGAAGTAAATGAAGGAGTCTATCAGGATGAGCCAGCACATCCAGCCAAAGGAAGTGTTGTCTCCTATCATTGGGGACTTATAGATGTTGTCCCACTGCAGACCTGCAGAAAGGAATTGGGAAATACAATCAGAGTCTGTTTTAGCCAGTGAAATGCCAGCACCGGGGGAGCTCGAGGCCTGGTTTTGCCTACAAGAAACATACCTATGCCCTGTGCCTCGTAGCGAGCGATGTACTGACTTGCATAGCTGAAGGCAGTTGGAGACAAAAGGCTCTTGGGGGATAAACAGGACAGAAAACAAACAATTTATGAATTAGTCTCAAAGAGAAGTCAAGTCAGTCAATCAATCAGGTCCCTCATTAGCCAGGAAAATGAGTAGGGCTTTTTCCCCAGCAGTCACAGAGCACATGGACCAGGCTTATGAGGAGAACTGCTACTGGTGACAGGCTGTGACATCTGTCTCCTTAGAGTCTGACTTTCTTCTGCTTCCACACCCAGGATGCAACTTCCTCCCTCATGCAGGGCTTTAATTGGAGGCTTTTGAAATATAGCCCTGCTTGAGAATTACCTCCTGGTGCCATGTGGTTAATTATTCTACCACTTGCATTAATAGATGTCCTTTCCTGAATCTGGTGACTCAGAGAAAACAAGTCTGGCTTCTGGAACCTAATATATTGACTCTTGTTAAGAAACAAGAGTTTTACATCTATTTCCATGGCTAGGAATGTCATGGAAAAGCAGAGCTTACCAGGAGGCTCTTCACAGAGAAGCTCAAGTGGTTCTCAATGACGAGCAGCACGATGAAGGGGAAGAAGGTGAGGATGTACACGAGGCTGCCCACCAAGGCTGCTATGTTGGTGTTATTGAAGAAAACACTGATGAAGTAGCTCATGGCTATGATGGACAGGCTGTAGTCCATGAGGTACAGGAACAGGAGCGCTGTGTTTGTTTTGGGAAGGATGTCACCCGCTTTTAGAACAATAATGAGGAAGGTGACAGTAATCAGAAGGAAGACAGCACACTCCACGAACCAGGCGATGAAATGGCTGCTGGCATTGACACCCATCATCTTCATGTACTACAGAGAGAAAGGTGGAAAAAACAACCACAAATGACATCTGGGAGAAACAAAGAGATCCTTCTGCTGACACTGGATGATTTCCTTATTCAGGTCCTGGACAGGACATGCAACCAGACCATGCTCTGCCCCATTGTGCCATCCTGAGTGTTGCTATCCAGGGAGAAACCACGCACTCACATTCCTGGAATGCCCAAGGCTTGCAAAGCAGTCTGTTGCAAAAGAACAGCACAGACAGGATTTGCAAGTGTCAAGTGTCGCAGCTCACAAGCTCCAAAGCAGCTTCTGGCCTTAGATTTGTGACTTTTCTAAAGCATTTTGGTTATTTTTTTTTAAATTATGCTAAATGGTGCAGTGGCTTGAGTGTAAAAGCTCTCACCAAACCATTCCTCACACAACAAATAACACCTAAATTACCATGGTTACAAGGAAGCAACACTAATTTATTAAATTAGCTGATGATCAAGTCCCCAAGACTTGCATAAAACTGCAAATTTGTATTGATAAATCCAAAAGAAACAACAGGTGCTGGTGTCGTAGATTATTACACAGCTACGAAGATGACTGACACCCTGGACCTTAGAGAGAAGGAAAATGCTTCCCTAAATTAGAGTAAGGGGCTGCCAGGGACCCCTGGGATTCACTCCTTTTCCATCTCATCACAGGTCACAGAGTGCTCTTTCTTGGAAGTGTTTTTGGTGAATCAGTATTTGTTTCCATGGTGTCGGATAAAACCCAAATCTGCTCGAGCTTTTGCTGCTTGCTGAAGCTTTAGTTTCACAAAAGTTCTCTGCTGTTCATCTCTGTTGGCAGTGATCACACTGAAAACCTGAGTTAATTTAATAAATCCCCTATGTCTCAGTGTCAGTTCTTTTCCAGTAGGCAACCCGAAGAACTTCGTTTCAGAGCAACTGATGTAATATGTAGCACCTTCTGAAATGTGAAGTATAATAACTTCAAGGATAGGAAATAAGTCAACTTTCATGTCTTTGTCCCATTAGGTATGACTCAAAGTCAATTTTTAGAGAGCTTTAAATCTTCAGAAAACTTGTAATTTTGTGAGGTGTCCACGTTTCCAGAGTTCAGAACTCCAAAACAATATTCCCTCCGCTCAAAGGGTAAACGCCGCACGTTTCTGTGGCTTTGAGCTTGGTTACAATGTCAGAATTCAAACACAACAGGTATTTTGGAATATTTTCCTTAATGCCTGTTTTGCTGCGTTTAATACTGAACATGAGACGCAGCAGCCACTAATGAGGAAAAATCTGTTTATAATTTTGCATGCCCCAGAAAGTTGCCCCTTACCTCATAAAGCCTCAGATCTTTCTCTTGAACAAGTGTTTTAACAAAATCAGCTATAAACAGCACCCAGGCGGCCATCAGAGCAAATGGAAGAGAGTAGGTCACGCTGGTTAAGAACCTGTAAAAGGCAAATGCAGGCTTTAGCTGAATACCACATGGTCAGGGGATTAAGGCTTTATACAGAATATATTTTTCAGAACAATACTTTGGCACAGGAAAAGACACGCTTAGATTTCAAAACGTGGAGTAAAATTAATAATTACCAAAAAAAAAAAAAGAAAAAGAAAAGACTCCTTTGCCATTGCACTGGATTTTCTATTCGTGAAACTCCTGGCTGTTCAAAATCTTTATTTTTTTTTAATTTCAGAGGGATTTCCTGCAACATTCTGGAAGCTTTGCTCGGCAGCACCACTGGTGGGAGCAGGGAGTGCTATGGGCAGTGGCATCTCCCGGCTGTCTGAGGGGCTGAATCCCATTTGGAAACATCCCAACAACCAGCCCTAACTCCCACTTCTGTTCAGAGATATAACGGCCAAATTCTTTTATCAGGCCATATTTGCTGGTGTGGGACTCCAGGTAGAGATTCTTCCCTTCAAAGGGTCTGTTCTCCCACACCAAAGAATAGGTATTGCAGATCCAGGTCACATTTCTTGACTCCCCACTTTAATTAAACCCTTTTCCAGTGCCAAATGTGGACAGAGAAAAAAGACAACAATGGCCAACAATAAATTTGTCCTTTTGTGGTGAAAAGCAAGTTTTCACAGCGTGAGATTCCCTTCATTGCATCTGCAGGGTTTATGCTTTCCTCCTTAATTTTTAAACCTGGCTTAAAAAAACATAGTCAGTGTTATTCCTGGAAAAAGCTTAATGTACAACAAGAGTAGGAAATTAACAGTACACTTGTTTTTAATTTTTTTTTAACCTGTAAAGATGAAAATTTCCTGTAAACCAGAACTTCTAGAAATGCTTCCATGCAAATGAAGCCTTATTTATAAAACACCATGAAAAGGCATTTCAGTAGCTCTGCTGGCTCTTTGTTGTTTGGGTTTCTTTTTTTGCTACCACCTTGTGCATGATCTCTAGTCTATTAAAAATTCAGCATTTCCCAACACTTTCTCTGTACTGGCATATATGTATTCCCTCCTTTTCCCTACAGCACGGGAGCTGTGTGATAACAATTGATAAGCAGGCATTTTATGATGACTTCTACTGGATGCAAATCCAAAGCCTTGAGGTATTTTAATAATTGAGCAAACTCGTGCCCCTCTGAACCTGGGGTGGGAAGGGAAACCCGAAGGCAAGAGGTTTTCCCAGCAAGAACAGGGAAAGGAGCAGACAGCACTGTAGCAAGTGCTTGCAGCAGCCACTTAATCACTGTCCAAAACTCCTTCTCAGCAATAATCCAGGTATTTGCTGCAAAACTTGGTTTGGATGCTCCCTGCCTGCACTCGTGGGCACTTCACTCGTAGCTGCCCCGAGAAGAGGTTACAGGCCCCCAGCTCTCCAAAGTGACAGCTGGGACAGGAGACTGATGGCTCTGCTGTAGCTCCTGAACGGCACCTTACGGCTCCTAAATAATCCTTTGGCTCATGCCGGTGACACGGAGGCTTTTCAGTACAAAGAGCTCCAAGGTCCAGCCTGTACTTCTGCTCCCAGGGAGACCCTCACGTCAGGGCACAGCGACCACCCCAACCTTCCGACCGAATTTGCTGAATGTCCCTCAGTGCTCTCGGATGGACACCAAAATCCCTTTCCTTGTGTGTTTTCCACCCAGGCTGGCCACCAGCTGTGGTCAGGCTAAGAACTCCAGGGCAGTCCCACGTTGCCAGCTTTCCAACTCAGACTAAAACTGCCTTGCCAGAGGGACAGGTCCTCAGCTGTGAGAGACTTGCTGCTCTCTGCTGCCTTTAGCAGAGATGTAGTTCATACCGGCTGCAGATCTGGCTCAAGTCGAGGGAAAAGGAAGAGGATCCAAAACTTTTTGATCTGCTTCACCATCCAAAACTTTTTCTGGTCCCCACACCGCTCTGTTAACGGGCTGTTAACCCTGGCAACTCTGCATCAAAAGCCTCTCTGTCCTCCCTCACTACTGCAGAGATGAATGGTACAATCTCATCTTCCCTTTTGGCCTTCTTAAAGACTCTGGGAAGCACCGGATTGAGAATTACTCAGTATACACTGAACACTATCTAGAATGACTGGAATGAATAGCAAATACCACAGCTGGACAGCAATCTCCAGGAACAAAGCTCATAAACGTAGGGACGCTTTTCCCCCAGTAAATCCATTTTCTAAGTTCTGCCGCACTGTCTGCATGTAAACACCTGCAGAACGAGCCAACACTCATATTTAACCCAAGTCCTGCCAACTCTCGGTCCCACCATGGGTAGTAAAACAGGGAGAGGGAATTTTACCTGCTGTAAAACCTGTAGTTACCATGACAATCCAGGTACATACGGAGCACTGAAAACAAAAGATTAGGCAAACCAAACATAGATCATTTATAGTAGAGATCAAAATTCCCTCTTCTGCAAACCTTTGGGGAAACAAAACCCCACCAACCAAAAGACAAAAACAAAAACTATTTTTATAGGTCAAACAAGATGAGCTTACACAAAGCATGAAGACAAAAGCCACCCAAACTTACATATCCTTGTTGTAGCAGGGGTAAGGCATGGCCTGGACTTGAACAGCTATTTCCTCTGGTTTCTTGCCAGTCTGTAACTCAATAATGGCCCTTTCAATGCTGTCCTGGATGTAAATGAAGGCCCGGCTGTAGATCTGGCTCTGGGAGGTGGAATTGTGCGGGCCCACGGTCCAGATGCGCTCCCGAATTCTGTTGGTGGTTTGCGTGATCCTGCTGCTCATTCGGATCGTGTAGTTGAGCACAGGAGGCAGGGCCAAGGCTCCAGAAATGGAGGGTCCAGGGCTGCCACGGCTGGAAGGCAGCTTGAAAATGATACCTGGGAAAACAAGGGAAAAAGCTTTCCTCTAGAGCCGAGGGAGCGGGACACACAGCTGGAGGCAGGAGCTCCTCATTTTTATAAGCCTTTTCTGCATTTCACTTCTTTGCTGCACCAATGATGCTCACATCGGCCAGCACTTGTCATGGCCATGCCCCGGGGTGCTCCCTACAGCACAGCTCATGGCATGATGCTGTAACACAAAAGCCTCAGCGATTGTGCTGACAACTGTTGATGTCCCACACACCCATTTTTGGGCCCACACCAACTCCTGCAGAGCTCAGAGGTCTGAGACTATAAAAGCTCTGCACGTTCCTGTTTGGAAATGGCATGTACAGTTTAACAGACAGGAATGTTTTCACCTTTAAAATGTCTGTTTGAGTAGAGGCAACGCCACAGAAGTTTTTCTCTCCACAATATCTCTCCTGATTATTCCATATATAAAACATATGATGGAATGGAGGACAAACAGGGAAGAAAACTACTTTTGTGGGAATAGACAAATATCAGGGTTTGAAGTTCCAAGAAAAGTGAAAGTTTCTATCTACCCCTCAATTACGCACTATAAAACCAAACAAGCCACAAGACTTTTAAGTAAATCTTAACTGAGGATATATTTGCCATTCTTTAAAAATTACGATCTATTTGTATCATTCAAATTAATTTAAGTTCCTACTCCCTGCTCCTTCCACCCCTCTCTCTGCAGTCTGATCCAAAGCTGCAATCCAGTCTCACAAATGTGAATTGTGACTGACAAGACCCAATATTACATTATGGCTGGAATATCTCAAGAGCTTTATGACTCCCTAATAAATTGAACTGTCTTGTATTTGAACTTGAGAATCTTAAAGGTCTTTTCCAATCTCAATGATTCTGTGATATCTTTCTCAATTAAAGCATCTTTTCCCGTGGAAACCTGAAATAAAGTAGCTGCATGAAGATCTCCTTAGGGCAGTGGAATTTTGTTCAGACTGAGAATTAGTCAAGAGAAGTCACCAGCTGACCAAGCTGAGGTGTAAGGGAAGAGGAGGCACAAAAAGGGAAGTGTAAAACTCTGTGAGGAGGTCTCAGGGTGCAGGTCCCACACACCCACTGGCTCAAAATCATCTGCTGTGCACTGGGAGCTGTGACCACAAGAGCTGGTGGTGAAAAGCCAAATTTCTTGTGCTGCATCCCCACCCTCTATCAGGCTAAATTTAATGTACAGGGGGATTTGAGACTGTCACATACTTGCAAACAGCTCGTTCTTCAGAAAGAGCTCCTTTGCCACCTTTTCCATTTCCTCCAAGTCCTTGACTGCCCGAACACGATTAAACGAGACACAGGAGGACACGTTCACAGCGAGGGCAGCAAGAGTGTTCAGCTGGTCCACAATGTCAGTGTTGTTCTGCAATTCCAGCCGAATATCATCTGGGAAAAAAGCCCCACAGACAAAACCACCAGCATCACGACAACGGCAAAAAATCCATCACGTCCTTCCAGCCGTTACACTAACGATGACACCAGAAAGGAAGGAAAAACTCCCCATCATACGAAACATTAAGTGTAAAACACATTTCTCCGCTCAGCAGTGCAATGAAGGCATGTCGTTGACCCAGTTTTTATGTTAATCATCTGTAATATGCTCGTGAGTTTGCCTTTGGGAGGGTGCCAGCAGTGGGATGTGACAGCCATCCCAAATCACAAGTCCCTCCTAACCTGCTGGGGTTTTCGACTCGCACACGGTGCTCACCATTCCTTCCACACCTCGTGGTTCTGGATGGAACCCACTCTCCTGCTGTGTCTCAGGGGAGCTCGTGCTTTACCCGAGCACATCAAGGCAGAGCCGTGTGTGCTGTGCTGCTGCGTGGACTGAGCCTGATAATGCAATTAATGAAGATGCTTCTGTTTGCTGTGGCGGCTTCCAAAGGTGAGTGCAGAACGCAGGGAACTAACAGGGAGCGGCTGCCGCAGGCACCACGGCCTTGGGGGAGTTGGGACAGGAGTTGTTACTCGTGGAATAACACAGGGGTCATCATGAACGGGATGGAAACACTCTTCTGATGGAAACACCCCTGGCTGCTGCTGGGTTTTGTTGGCACAGCCCAGAATTATGTTGACACCTATGGCTGCTTGTTGGAAGAGGGGTAGGGACAGTAAGGCCAGGGAGGAAGAGGCTGTGATCCCCCTGCTGTGCACTCACAGCAGGTGATGGACCCACCACTGCTGTCAGCTGGTGATTCTCACAGTGCACATCTGCAACTCTCGTCTGGAAGGACCATGCAAGACCACTGGAGAACAGCAAATTCCCACAGAGCGTGTCCTCCGGCTCCATCAGCCTGGGTACCTGCATCTGATCCCTTGCTTTTCTGCTCTGGAGAACTTTTAATCTGAACCTTGCTGCGGTGCAAGTGAGCTCTCCAGCAACATTTTCCAGCCGAGTCCCAGGTAGCTCATTTGAAGTCCTAATTACGGCTAAACAGTGTCCTCCAGTGGCCACGCACAGCGACAGAGCCTTCCGTCCCACCTTCGCTTCAACTCCCAGGACAAACATCTCCCCACACAAGCCCTGTGCTTTCTAGGAGCCTTTCCTCATAGACCACGAGATTTTTGGATCAGAGCTGAGGTTGCCTTGCACTGGAGCATCCAACACTGGCCAGAGAAGAGCAGTGCTGTGGGATGGCTGCAGTTTGGTGCCTCCAGAGCCCCCACACACACAAGAGAGAGGGCAGCACATATGGACACACTCACCCAGTTCGTTTATTTGACTCAGCAGTTCAGCTGCATCCAAATCCACCATGAGCTTGATAAACACCTGCACAAAGGGGTTCTGCAGGGCGTTCTATCCACAGGGAAAAAAAAGGAAAAAGCATCAGTTTGACCAGAAGCCTCTTGAGCTTATTCAGCGTATTTCTAAAATATAACAGACCAGCTGGTTTCACTGAGCATTTGCACAACCCCCTCCTACTCCTTTCCTGACCTTCCATATTTCACTCTGTGCATCAGGATGGAGAAATGCCAGGAAAGAAAATGTCATCCAGAGCTCTCTGAGTCCAAGTTGGTGCTTCTTGGAGTCAAGAGAGGACGCCTACTGAGTTCTAGAGTCCCATGAAAAAAATCATGGGCAATCTTAGTTATTCTAGAAATGCAGTAAACTTCCCTTGTGCCTGTTTTAAGTCCTGTGAACACAGCCAGAGCACAATGGGTAGGCAACCAAAACTAAATGTGGAGACCAACACAGATTTTTGTTTGGCTGAATATTTCGTTATTCCACCAATGAGTACAATCAGCAGAGGATATTTAATTTCATTTTTTTCTTATTCCACTCTAGATTTTCTCTCAGTGCCATGGAAATTAGAATGAATTCTAGTCCCTGAAATTAATTTCCAGTGCTTTAGGTTTCCAGGGGTGTCATTTTCTTGGTTTTGTAAGAAAAGGAGACAATTTTTACCAGAGAATGGGAAACAAGTGTGTGTAACATTACAGCCTACTGCTTTCTGCAGCCAAGCAAGGCTAGGCTCCTTAGGAGGGGAAAAAGGAATTTTATTTACATTCACTGAGGTACAAAACATCTCCTAGCTCTTACGTGTGTACCCAGAGCAACATGCTTATTATAGATACTGTTTCATTTTCTGAAAAAGTCATTTCTTGCCTGGCCTTGGCTGGCTGGATCACTCCATCAAGCAGAAAGTTAATTTACAAACTGAAGAGCGCTCCTTGCTCATCTCAGCCTTCCAGCAGGACCCGGCATGGCCAGGGTCAGGGAGCAGATTACAAACAGGTCATTTGAGACAGGGGATGTGCACGGAAAGATGTGCCAGGAGCGTTGCTGCTGAGGGAACAGGCAGGCACAGGAATGGGGCAAGTCCAGGATGAAAGCCTGGGAAGGGCCCACGGTGTCCACGGAATCACAGCTCATGCCAGGGAGTAAACCCACCCTCCCAACTCCCTGCTGGCAGCAGAGGTGGGGGAGTCAGGATCTCGCACCTTGATCATGGGAACCGTCTCGTTTAACTTAGCCAGCGAATTCATGATGAGGGGGGACTTGTCCAGCCACTCTTGGGACTTCAGGGCTAGATCAGCCATCTGCTCCAGGGTTGCATTAGACTACAAAAGAAGCCCACAACAAGAAGGATTAATTTATTCTTTACCTTACAGATTTTAATCGATAAATGTATCAATAAAACAGCTGAGACCAAATATGATTTCCTTAGGATTTTTCTTAACATTCTATCGCTGTTTGGCAAAATGCCTCTTAACACACTGAATTTGATGCAAGTACTTGTAAGCGCAATTTAGAGCATGTCTTGAATATCAGCTTTCCTTCTCCCAGTGGTCTGCTTGTGAATGCTGGTTAGAGAACTTGTCCTGGGAGACATATTTCTCTTACTGGCTGAAAATATGGGGGTGAAACTTTGTAAATTGGAGGCCTTAAAAAAATGCTGTTACAAATATTAGACTAACAGCAATTTTCTGGAGGTAAGGTTCATTCCAAGACAAAAGATGACTCATATCTCAGCAAGGAAACCAGGAAAAGATAATTGGATTAATACTCCAAACAGTGAGAAAGCAGATCTGTGTTTCTCAGAGAAACAAGCCCATGTGAGATAAATTACAACCCTCTGGAGTGGGTGTATCCTGATGTCCTGAAACAGAGCCATACCTTTCCCATGATGGCTCGAGTTTCTGGGGTATCTGGTGTATAAAGGATCTTCCCAAGCACCATTGGTTTTAAAAAAGACCAAATTAAAGCTCCAGTCGGGGTCTTGACCAGGTCCAGGTAAAAGGATAAGCAAAATGGTGCTGCAAGGGGAGAAAAGCAAACAAATTGCAGAGAACAAATAGGCCAGACACAAGAAAGCTACAAGTGTATTTTTTCCCCAGCTGCCCAGGTTGTTGCTGTGTCCAGAGAATGACTTCAGGGCCCTCTTCACTAACTGATCTAATGCGTTTTGACAAAAGCAATCCACTCCCAAGATCTCCTGTTGCTGAACTCAAGACAACAAGAGTCTTGCTGTTCAAGCCACGATTATCTGCTTGAAGGTTAAATGGAGTTTTGCGAACTCAGAGGAGCTAATAATGTCAGTACAGTCAGAAAAACTACACATCAAGAAAAAGCAGTGACCTGTCGAGCCCTAAGACCAGATCCTCAACAAATGGGAGACAGTGCAGTGTCAAGCACTGCTCTGCTGCACAGGCACTTCTCCACTGAACATTTATGGAAATAGAGCACCAATAATTAGGGCAGTGCAGATCTTCAGCTAGCATAAATAATGAGTACTCACGGCCCTCAGAGACACACAGGGGAACAGCTCAGCTCTATGACTCTGGAAATAGCAGAGAAATTTTGCCCTAGGGAAAAGCCAGACTTACTGGAGTCATGAGGAATCCCATATTTCCTCATCAGCTTTTGGACATAGACATCCTCTGCGTAAGAACTGTTGCTCACAGGGTCTCCAAAATCTGGAAGCAAGGACTCAAAGAAGAGGGGTGTGATCTCCTGGTTGCAGAGAACTTTTGACATGGATTTAAATGTGCCACGTGTTACCCTAAAGTTGGTTGGTTTCAATAATGCCTGCAGAAGAGACACAAAGCAAATGAGCCCTGCACACTGAAAAGGACCCCACTCTGAGAGAAAAGTGAAATAACAGGATGAAAAGGCAAGGATTGAACATTTTTACACTGCTTTCTTATGAGAAGTTTGTCTCTACAGAAAAAAAATAAAGAAAGAAAAAAAGGGTTTTTTCATGGAAATCATGTACTTTTTGGCTGAGCTTTGCTATGACAGAGGTGGCAAATTCATTTCCAGGTGTGAGAGACAACGTGGGAAGTGTCCACAGTGTGTGCAGGGGAATTGCCTGTAATTGACACAGATACACCCTGGGTTACAACACAGAATTTGTCACACAGGTGTGCACATCCCCTGTCCCCACCTAGTCCGTGACTGCACGTGGCCCTGCAATGTGTGGGCACACTGAGGACCAGGAACGATTCCTGTGATCTGTGTTCTCATTGACTATGGATCTGAGAGGGGCTGCACACGATGCTGGGTGAAGGCACTGCACCCAGAAGTTACTGCAGCTCTCAGAGCAGTCATGGTTTTTGTACTGAATGTTTCGGGCAGGATCGAGGTTTTGGGTGTGATCTACTGCCCACTAAAGCCAGAGCAAGTTTTTGCTGTTAACTTACTGGTTTTGCCTTTACTGGGCAGTTCTCCAGCTGGTTTCACCAGTTGACCCTTCCAGTATTTTGCTGGAAGTCCTCTCTCCCTCAAGACCGTTGTTCATCCCCTGCATTTTTGCTCCAAGAGTCCCTCCCACAGAACGTGTTCCTTGTGTCCCCCTGTCATGAGCACATGATGGTCCCACTGCTCCAAGGCAAAGGTCTCCCAGGAAGGTGATATATCATCAGAGAATGGTTTGGGTGGGAAGGGACCTTAAAGACCGCCTAGTTCCACTCTCCTGCCACGGGCAGGGACACCTTCCACTAGACCAGGTTGTTCAATACCCATCCAATGTGGCCTTGGGCACTGCCAGGGGTAAGATTGATAGAGCTTTCTCTTAGAATACTATTGCTTTAAAAGAGAATATATGATTTCACGTGGCTTCCAGGGTAAGAAATCACTGTGGAAACTGTTCCAGTGGTGTTTTGTCTCCAAAGCACATGCAGACGACACATACCTTAGTCAGTGGCATTTTCCTAGACTGCCGGAGTTTTTTCAGGGAATGAATAGCTTGTAGCAATGGATCAACACCAGACTCAACCTGGTGTCTGAAATATTTCATTTTTGTCAGAAGGCCTAACATCTTGTTCATGGGTTTCTGGAGTTCCTTAGGGAAAAACATCTACAAGAGGCAGGAAGGAAAGCAATTATGATTAGCAGGAGTCTGTGTGCACATGCATGTACACACCCATATTGTGTTAATTCAAAGACAGCAACTGTGGGATTTTCAAAACTCTTAGGAGGCTTACAGGGTGGCTGTCCCATGGGAAATGAATGGGATTTGTATTCCTAAATCCCCAAGCGCTTTTGGAAACCACTCCCCTGAATATTACACAATCTGAACAGTGCATGTTTCCAAACACCTCCAGGTTGGGAAATGTATGTTTCCATACTGGCTGGGATATAATCAGGTCTCTCAGTGGCAGCATTTCACACAGCAAAGGTATCAAACACCACGAGTAACTTTTGACCTGAGCCCAAATTCATTTGCCTTATCACTTAATAAGCATTTTAAAATATGCACTCCATGTGCGTTTCTCCATGGATGTTCTCTTCCGTGCTATATCTATAGCTGTGGCATATTTGAATCATTTAACAAATCTGTAGTTCCAAATAGATAGGAAAAAGATATTTTACAGGACTTTTTTTCCAGGGCTTCCCTTTTCAAGGAATAAAAATATTTAGCCCAGTGCCTTATTTTTGGGTCAGCTGGGAACGTTCAAGAGGTTGTGACAGCACATAAATGATACTAGCAGATAGGGAGGCATTTAGAGTAGGTCCAGTGCCTTTAAATGAGGTTTGCTGGTTTACAGCAGCTGGGATTCTCATTTATATCCACACTGTCACAGCATGGATATGCAATAAAAATTACTGCACGAGCAAAGGCTGATCTTTGGCTTGTGTAAATCCACATAGCTTCTGGCCACTACAATGATATTTTACGACCTCTCAGCCACTGCGTGCAGCAGAGACTGTAGAAATCACTCTACAAAGGCAGCACTAACCTTGTATAAGAAATTGTAGACGTCTAAGTGCCGCAAGAGGGTGACCCCCAGGATGTAGGTGTCACGAGTCCTCTCCGAGAGGGACAGTTTGCAGAACTCCTCTGCCACTGCTCGCAGCTGTGGGTCAGCGGGATGGACACTACAGGACTCCAGCTGGAGGAGCTGAGAAATGAGCTGCATTTGCACAGAGGGAAAATAGATTTGTTAGGGCTGGGCTGCATGCTCTGCTATGCCTGGATTAATCTTGCCAAGCTGCTGTTCTTCCCACAGTGTCATATTTCAACCCCGAGAAGCAGAGAAGGCCTACCCATTACTCCCTCTCCCAGGGACAAATCCTAATGATTGTGTTTCACTATGCAGCTGGCACACTAGTAAAAGCTTTCATGGCTTCACTTTCTCATTGACTGATGCATGTGAAGTTTGGAAAAGAGCATGCTCTTTGAAGCTCAGTCCAGACAAGATGGCTGGGAAGGGGGAAAGCATCTGGAGCTCTGCTTGTGCAGGAGGCTGAGGAAGGCGAGCTCATCTCTCATTCTGGGAGGCTATTTTAGGACCCCAAGTGCTCTCATGAGTTGTGGCTACAAGTGTGTTTTGCATCTGGACTGTGACAACTTCTGAGTGCCGAGGACCCCACTGAAGACCCTTTAGTCTGTCCCAGTGAACCGTGTCCTGCCACGGAGCAGAGCCATCCCTCCCCAGGCAGGGCCTGGCTGTGCACCAGCCACTGGTGACAGCCAAAGGGACCATATGGCTCCTGGTCCCCAGTGGATGGGCTGACGTCAGTGACTGCTCCGACTGCATTCCTGGTGGTGATTCCCATTCATAACGTGCTCTGCTGTCTGTCCCTGCGGGATCATCTACCCTCCTCCATGCTGTCACACATGCAGCGCTCTGCTCGGCTGCATTCACTAACTAATTCTGGTTTTAATGGGCTGGGAAGCAAAAAGCAACAAGATCTCCCAACAGGATGACAGCAAACGTACCTGACTGCTGTTTTCAGGGAGAGATGCTTCCAGAAGAGCATCAATACTGGCTGCAGACATTCCTGTTGTGTTTCTGAGGTCCTCTTTAAGCTGGTCCACATTTTTCAACACATCTCTTAACTTCCCTGTAAAAGACAACAAAAGAACAACTGATGTAGCAGCTTTCTCCAGACACATGGCAACCTCAAGCACACAGAGAAGACTTTAGGTGAAGTATGGAAGTGTGGTATATCATCACTGATAAAAAAGGAAATCCAACAAAAAACTTGGAAAATAGAGTCATTTTTTCCTAGATTTTCCACTCCAATTTGTGGGCTGAAGTTGTCAGGTCTTGGGATAGCCAAATTTGCTCCAATACAAAGACTTGGGACTTTCTTTGTATGTAAAAAAAAGGGTGGTCTAAAACAGGCTCTAGAAGTACCCCAGATAAAGGATCCCAAGGGACATGGCATATGGTCATTTCAGTAATATCACTTCTTCCTGGCAGCTAGGCAATTCTCAGGACTTCCAGCAGAAAGTGTGGTACTAGTGATGGTGCACCAGCACTGCAAAGTAAACACAGGAGAGTACCTTGCTTGCTGGAATTGGTTAAACTCTCAGTGATGTTCAACATGGAATTCAAAGTAGTCATATACTGAGGAATCTCTCGGAAGAAAGAGATTTCTGGTACATTTTCTTGAAGCCTACATTGGAAAGACACAACAACAAAGAAAACTGAGAACGCGAAAAGAAGGCAAGGCTTCCTCAATAGGATACCAAAGCACTGGGGGAGAAGCCTCACCACTGCAGCTGTGTCTGGATGTTCGTGGCATCCCCAACCAGTACATTCTGGAGTTCTTGGGAGATTCTCCTGTGATTCAGGACACTGGTCACCACTTGACTGCTGAGCTCCACGGCGCGGAGGAGCTGCTCGTGGGATTGGCCTCGTCCACAGAGCTCCGCAAAGCCAACCTCCGGGAGCTGGCAGAGCTGCTGGAGGGACCTGACGCTCTCGTAGTCACAGAGCAGTGTTGTCAGATCCCGGAGGCGAGAGACCTTCAAAGGAGGTTTTGACAAAAGAAGACAAATGCACAAAGTTAGATGACAGAATTATAAAAGGCAAGTTTTAAAGAGACTAGATGTCCCTTTCTGTTTCTCCTTAGGATTAAGATTCTAATATATATACTTTTAGTTCATTCAAAAGGTCTCCGATAGAAGAGTTCATAGCAATCATTCCTACATGAGTTCGTAGCAGACCTGGCTGGATCTCATAAACCTCACAAGCCTTAACCTGTCATTTCCCCTGCCCAACACACATACACAGCAACACTCCATTTGGACTTACCTGTTTCCCAATTAAGCTTTCCAGAGACAAAATAAATCTACCTTGCACAACAGTTTCAGTCTTTCAGATACCACCTGGTCATCTACTACAGCACAGCAAAGAGACTTAGCCAAAAGTCAGGGCTTCCACGTCCGCCAGCCAGTGTTAAATTATAGCCCTTTGCCTACTCTGCTATTATGGGCTTCCCTCTTGTCTGACATCATTATTTACATTATCAGGCTCTTATGGGAAGAATTACTTTCAGGTTTATGTCTCTAAGTACCTGTCACACTGAGGCTCATCATATTATTATTACAGATATATTACACAGCAACAGCATTGTATACTGTTACATTTTTTAAAAGGACTCTTTAATGCTATTTCTCATATGGAGCAATAGACTAAAGTGCATGAATGCTATTAGTGCAGTCATGTGTGCATGGGGTAAGAAGCATTTTTTTCAGATCAGGCAATGCCAAAACCAGAACTGGTGAGGGAACTCCATCAGTAAATACTGGTGCTTAATCTCAGAACCCACTCTGGTGTTGTGAGACACGCAGGGCTGAGGGAGCATGTGGGGACTTGACTCTGCTGGTGTTGGTACAGCTGCTTGGGCACAGTGGTAACCAAGTTAGTCATGCTGATAACTGCCAATTAGGGATGCACAATTCCCTGATCTTCAGCAGGGCAGAGGTATCTAATCCCTCTTTGTGCCCTCCAGAACTCCTCCTGACCTTCTTCCCAAAGGAAGCTGAGGCATCCCAGAACAATCTCAGCTCTGTGAGGTGCTTTGCTAAGTGTCAGCTTGCTGAGCCTTAAAACTAATGGTGCACTGAGGAAAATGCTGCCACTGGCAGTCTGTGCACTGCTCATCCTTTTGGGATGGCTGGTGGAAAACAAAGCCATCCTATTCAAGAGACTAGGAGGACAGGAACACCTCTACCTTCCCTGAAAAACAGATGTACCCTCAGTAGCGACTGACACAACAACAAGTTCCTCAACCCAGTTTGCCAGTGACCTTCAAACACAGGCAGCAGGCAGGACACAGAGTTTCAGTCCTAGCTTTTATCAGCTGTTCTTTTCAGAAACTTTTTTCCATATGCTGTTTTTCTAAGCCACCATTGCACATTCATGTATCACTGCGGGATGTCCTTCAAGTCAGCATTTTAAGCAGACTCACTTTTAGCTTCAGGAGCTCTGGTATGGATGAATGTTTCTCAGAGGTATTATTTTGCATAAAAGAGTTCTTTTTCAGATGAATTTGCTTCAAAAGCACTGTGATGTTTTCTGTGCAGGGAAGAAAACAATAGTTATTCCACACAAAAATGCCAGACTTGCAGAAACTTCACAGGTGGGAACATCAGCACTTTTATTCCGAGGCCTACTGGGCATTGCTGTTTTCCACCAAATTCACAGCCAAGGACCTGTGAAATCCCAGAGCAAGGCCTAGGTGGTAATCTGGATTCTAATGGTTCCAGTCCCAGGAGGTGCTCTGTTCCCAAAGAAATCCAGCCCACCCTGGCAACAGGACCTCTGGTAGTGCCCTCCAGAGTACACGTGGTACCCCTACTCTGTGAGCAGGTGAATCCTCAGGTGTTACAATAACCTCATACAATCAATATCTATGTGAAATACCATGTTAACTCTCAAAAACAAATGCTGTCATCTTCCAGGTACATAAAGCTGTGGGGGGGAATTAGGTTTCTATTTGTTGGATTTCTTTATCTGAGTGTCAGCAACCTGTCATCACATAGTGAGGAGGAGATATGCCTCCTGGATAGAATGAGATAGAAAGTTATAATCACAATGTGACAAAACTCAAACGAAAAAGGAGTTTGGATTCCTGAGGCCTCACAGCCTCAGTTAATTGTCAGCAGATAAAAACATGCAGCACCACTCCTCCCCACCACCAGACAAAACACTTGGAAAAGACAGGCAGGACATTCCAGCTGAGGTCCCACAACAGTAATGAAATCATGATCACCTGTCAATTCCCCATCTTCAGCTTCAGCAGCATTCATTAAACACTTCAGGTAAGGGTTACAGCTGTTATTCGCTGTCACCTGCAAGAGGGTGTTTTCAAATTCTAAAAACAGAAATCTGAAAAATAAGATAGGAATTGAAATCAGCTTCTCTTTCAGAAACAAGGTACATTAGTGAGCAACCTGTCAGCTGTGTAGATGCTGTTCCTTGGCAGTGTAAATAAGAATTCCAGATAAAAGCCATCTCTCCTAAGTGAGTACCCTCCCAGTTTTGTTTCATCAATTCTTTTTGCTGTTACCTCCCAAAGCTGTCACTCACTCTCAAACCATAGGTATAAGAAAACACACTTGAAAAGTTTACTGTGGATGCACAGTATAGATGAAAAGACACACCCAGGGGAGACTGAGGTTCAAAAATGAGAGAATCATACCACAAAGAAGGGGTTTCCAAAGAGCCTTCCACTGGTGGCAAGACTCCTTCAGGACTCTGCTTCCACTGTGAACTGATATGTGCCAACAGAAAATGTTTTAAAGTCTGACTTTTAGAGGTATGTTCAACTCAAGGGGAAGTTTTCTTTTTTTCAATTTTACCCACACTACACCTCAGCCCTGACTTGTGGTGGTAGCAGGCTTAGGTTGCTCCACTGGAAAAAAAATTACATACTTGTCATGCCAGAATGAGAGTGGTGGTCACTACCCATAAATGCAGTTACCATACCCAAAGAGCAAACTCACCGTGTGATCAGACTGGTTGGTGACAGAGTTTGGTCACTCTGAGTCCAAGGCAGGGTCTTGTTGTACAGAGTTTCTGCTGTGACAACGAAGTGATGAGAGATGATATCAATCACACTGTCAAACCCAGTTTTGTTGGAGAGGAAAGCTGAGCTGGAACTTCTGTTGAATTCATTTAGCAGGTCAGAGAGGTTCAGCACCTTGAGAACATAGAGGCTGGCTTCTGTGATTTCCAGAGCTGACACGTCGTTCGCAGAGTTGTTTGCCACTGCCTTCAACAACTTTGCAAAGGCAGCTGCATCTGATAGATTGCTGGTGGGGTTGAGGAGCCTGTCAACCACATCCCAGGCACTGATGTAATAACTCCATTTGGGGAGGCTGAAGGCACCCTGGAGTCTCTGCAGCAGGTTGTTCACGTGGAGCTTGTCCTGTGCCACACTGATCAGCATGGACAGGGTATTCCAGCGTGCTGTGGTGTCAGAGAAGTTCAGGGAGCCC
>VWZF01000446.1:118867-150680 GCA_013396755.1 Sclerurus mexicanus | reverse complement strand
GTGGAGATGAGCTTTGGTTAGGCCACCTTTTCTAGGCCCCTCTTCATGTGGAGCAAGCAGTGCTTTCCTTGAAAAAGGCTGCTTGGTCATTCAGGATGCTGCCGAATCAGACTGTCATCTCCAGGTCAGTCTTGAGCAACCAATGTCCTGAACCACCTGCATGCAGGGTTGGGGCTGCAGCTTCCAGTGCACCTTCTCACCTGCCGTTTCATACCTCACCTGTTGTACAGGGCTTTGCAATTGTGGGAGAATCCCTAGAGCCTGTGCAATGGATTTTTTAGGTGAGGAGCAGCGTGCACAGAACTGCCCCCCCCTTTTACTCCTAAGGTTCATCTGCCAGGGCCAAGCGAGCTTGGATGGTGACAGCGAAGTCCTCAGGACTTCGGGTTTGGTTTGAATATCCTTCTTGTAGATGGATGGCCTTACAGGGCTAAGCAAGCTCCATCTGCCCAGGTTTGAAGTTAGAGTTGTCCTTCTCCTGGGATGGTTGCAAGGGGACTAGTGAGCCCATCCTGCCCACGGACACACTTTGTCTGATCCTTCAGTTGAGAACTGACTGGCATGGGAGACCTTACCGGAGGTATGTACCACCGCCAGCGCAGCTTGCAACCTCATAAGGGCAAGCAAGTTTCTCCCACATGACTAGAGGGTATCCATGGAGAAGCTCTGTGTCTATAATGTTGCATAAAATGTAACAGCTCATCCAGCTGACATGGTACAGCTCACATCCGTACAACTAAAAGCTTCCAACTTCCCAAGAAATCAGGCCAACTATAACTTGCTTACTGAGAACAACCTTGGTCCATGGTTAATCTCAGTATCCAATTACTTAATAGTATGGATATTTTGGTCCTAGAACACAGGTACCAAACCCTGCTACTGTTTAATTTACTAAAACAACTATATCCACAGGACCAGTGGAAACTGGAATAAGAGGTGTCTTGCTGCACCAGAGTGTGGTCCGTAAGCCCAATATTGTTTCTCTACTAGTGACAACAGGAGATATTACAGTACAGCCTTGACCACTTTCTATAGCCTAAACCCCTCATCACTATCCAAATTTGGTTTATTAGCTTTTATTACCATTTTGAGCAGGTTTTAGACTGTAGACATTTTTGTTTTCAGAACACTGCTCTCCATTGTTGTTTTGTTTTTATTAATTCCCTAGTATTTATTTTGTTCCATGTCTTAAATATTCAAGAATCTTGTAAATATTTTGTGCTAGATTCATTTGGTACACTCTCTCCTAAGACAATGTTGAACCAAATTCCTTAGTGATCACTTCTACAGAGCAGCTCTCCCATTTATTCTTCTTGAATCAGGTCCTGGGCCTCAAGATACAGAACCACACCTTTCCTTAAGGGGTCTGAATCAGGATGTTCCAGAAAGCAGTAATTTATTGCATTCATCTTGTCCTGATGAGGTGCTGATCCAGTCAATATGCAGGTAGTTTAAATCACCACCTGTGATAAAGCTGCAGTTTCTGTAACCTTCTTAACGTATTCTGATCACTATCAAGCTACAGTACAAGAAGAGCACTGTGTTTTTACTGTTGGAGTATGGGATTGCCATCTGCCAGTATTTTCTTATAGTCTCATAATATTTTATGCTGTAACACCTTATGTTACTGTCCATCTATCTCAGTCTGTCATCTCTGGAAAGGTAGCACCAGCATCTCCTACACAGTTCTACAAGGTCCCTGAGATATTTAAATCAGTATTGTCATTTGATGCTAAGGATTTATTGTCATTTAATGCCAAGGATTCATTGCCTCATTTTATTCTTAGAATTCCAGATTGGAGTAAAAGCACTTACAAGTTTTGCCCTTGCACTGTCACTCAGTACTACATGTGCCAGTCAGCTGGCACTGTAGGAGGTCCCATTTGTCTTCCATGTTTGCTGATTGTGCAGTTTATTTCCCTCCTGATCCTGTGAGAGACACGTTGAACATTGTGTCTCACTTCATCCCTATTTTACTAAAATAAAAACAGACAAAGAAGCTTCACCTTGAACTGTGAACACACACTTTTCTACACTGGATTTAAAGAATCTGTACTTTAGATAATACAGAGTACCGTAGATCATTGGAAAAAAAGTCTTAAAGCATCCTGATTAAACCAATTTATAAATCAAAGCAATGTACTCCTCAGAGATATTTAGAAAGAAATTTTTCAGGTTTCAGTTTGTGATAAAAATGTCTTTTTCTATTAGAGATTTCAAGTGGGGAGTAAATATTTTCCTGATGCTTTCCAAGATAGTACAAATTATTTTTATTTAATTTGAACGTTGCTTTAAAATCCTTAATTAAAACTTTTACAGAAAGCACTTTAGTTCAATGTTACTTTTATTTCTTGAGTTGCATTTATAAAAAAAAGAAAATACATTTTGTTCAGCTTTGATTGAATTTGAATAGCAAGAGAACAACAAGAGTGACCAAGGCCCAAATTCTGCCACTCCTGTTGAATGAGCTTTTCTATCTCTTTTCTTTTCTCTCTATTTTCTATCTTTATCTATTACTCATATTGAAATCAGTGACTGTACTCACTTCATCCCCTCTCCCCCCAAAAATGTACTTCAAATTACATATTTTGTTTTTTATTTAATCTTGCTCCAGACAGGAAAAATTGAAAATATGAGCTAAAGGGTGAAATTTTCAATAACTACACAATTCAGTGAAAGACAGTATAGTTCTTCAACAAAAATCTCTTTCTTAAAAAAAGAAAGCTCTGTCCCAATCCCTCCAGCATATTAAGTACACTTGTCTTGGAACCTGTTAAAATTTTGTCTACTCTAATAAGTGATGTGATGGGAGTAGAAACTGAGCTATTTCATGTTCAAAGACCTTAGAGAATTGACATGGATGAACATTAGTTCTTGCACACACACAAAGAGTTACAATTTCTTTGTTTTCACTGTTTTCCCTACTGACAGACATTTAGCCCTTGGGGTCGACTATCATGTGCAGAGTGAGTGGTTTAACTTTGTTTCCATTAGTATGAGAGAAAAGAGAGTAACACTGCAGAAAAGCAAGGCAATACTGCGGTGGGTGTTCAAAACCAATCCAATTTCAAAAGCCTATGCTGCTGAAATGGAAAATCCTCTGTGTGTGTGTGTGTGTGTGTGTGTGTGTGTGTGTGTGTGTGCTGGTGAGCGTGTGTTCCATTGCAATATGAGGTAAAAGGCATTTCAAGTGCTCCCTGAATGACAATGAAGTATTGGAAAGCAATGACATTCTAATCATTGCTGCAAATGTCAGTGCAAGAAGCCCTTGGGTTGTGGGTCTCCAGTGCACAAGTTAACAGCTTTACAGTAAAATCATCAGGGATCAATTAAAAGAAAACTGTTACTAACCTTCATGCATCCTACTGCTGAAATGTCTGGGAAAAAAAAAGTCTAATTATAGTCCTAACCCTTCCCAATGGGCCATGAATGAGCTTCCCAACGGGCCATGAATGAGCTTCCAAATATGGCACGGAATAAGAAGTTTTAAAAAAGCCACGGTGTGTTATTTTCACACGTTTAGGGTTTCTTAGGCAAGGCACTCCATCGACCAAATAAACTGAGCTTAAATTAATGCATACACTGCTAACTAATGAGATAGCAAAAGCTTAAAATTAAAAATAAAACCAAAATTGGAGTGCAATAGGAATTCAGGTTTGCTAAGAGATGAAAATCAAACTCAACCTGAAAAGTAAGAACTAATATTAGGTGTAAAAGCACAAATTGCATAGAACTATTGTGCTTTTAACATTTGTGGGACTTTCTGCATATTAATTTTGCTCAGTTTCACATTTGATTTTAGAAAGATTTTGAGCCAATGTGAAAAAAGGAGGAGGGAAGTGATTGAAGACTTGTCCAGCAACTGAGGATATTACAAGATTTTTNCAAAAAAAAAAAAATTGCAGTCACGAGAGACCACAGAAAAGGACATGCTCTTCCTTTGGCCAAGTGTGGCAATATCTTGACGATGATTTTCATGCAGACTAAGCTTTTCTCATTCCAGAGGGACAAATGTGTCTGGATCTATCAGCCTTGCACAACCAAGTGCAAATGGACTGATGAAAAACAGACACAGTAATGAAATGCATAATGACAATAAACCACTACATGCTGTTACCATACAAGACCTACTTTATTGTCTTTCAGGTATGTCTCTCTCATTGCTGTGGGAGCCCCTGGGGTATCTCTCTTGCACGTGAGCAGCAAAAGAGTTAATGGAGGATTACAAGAGAGCCACTTTTCTAATTCTTTGGTCCAGGAAGGTTGGAAGTTGAGAAGAGCTCCAGTCCTTCCCTATTAACATCATGAGACAAAGTTCACTTTATGAAAGGGAAGAAAGAAAAAAAAAGAAAAAAGAAAGAAAAAAAAAAAGAAAAAAGAAAGAAAAAAAAAAGACAGCACTGTATCCTCTTGGGATCTCAAAGACTTTTACCTCAGGTGCTGGCACATTGACTTGTTTTTGTGAAGCTATGAGTTTATTCTTAAACAGTATTGACAGGAAACAGCAGATGGCCAAATTGCTTGCAAATGCTTTTGTATTACGGTTTATATTCACCAAGACACTTCCACACTGACATGAGCAATGTCATTTTCTAGTAATGTTTAGAATTAGTCCCTTGGGTCACCAATTCCCAGGCATTACCAGATGATAACTCTGAAACTGTGATTACTTAAATACTTTTCAAATCCTGAAGTACTCTTATAAGCATACAATTTGCAGCCATGGGAGCCTTGTTATGGTGTCGCTATCCATACAAATATCACTAGAGCTGTGGGTTTTGTCTCCATCATACACCCCCTGGTAAAAGAACTGACACTGGAAGGAAAAAAATTGCTTTAGGCTGAAACATATTTTATAAGATCTTCATCAAATGTGTTTTTTTAATTTCCCCATAAAAGGAAATTACATTATTAAAAGAAACCAGGTATATTTAAGCTAAAGCACATTAACTTGAATTTCTTATCAATTGTTTTAGAATATTTTTGACCTTGCAAAACAGAAGAGCATACTTTTTGGCACTACACAAGTATCAAAATATACATAAGGGAATTAGATATTCAAAACCCACTAACATTCAATTGTCTCTGGCTACTCCATAAAACTTTGCTGCTGTTAATTCCACAGATTGTATAGGTTCATGCTGAGTATTTTATTTGCAAATCAAGAACTCTTTTCATTCATCTTCCTATGTAACTCCTAACTAAATCTAAATATTATCCTATCCATACTTGTCTGAAAATACAAACTTTACCAAGTCCTAAATATGCAAGACAACATGCAAATAAAAATCCACAAGTATAAATTTATTTGGAAGATCTTGCCTTAAGCTTTTCATATTAATAATAGCATTTTCCAGTATTAATTCTGCAGATTTTGTGACTTTAGCAGTGATCTTGACATTTATTCAGAAAATTTCTGGAAATCCTAATGACTTCAGTGCTTTAGACTTATGTGCACAGAGTAATACATTTACTGAATCAAGGCCCAAATCAGAATGTTTCAAGTAAACAAAAGAAATATGCAACTAAAGGAATCATACATTAAGTAAGCTGCTTGTAACCAGTGAGAACATGAATAGTGCTATCAGAACATCTGGTAGAATATACAGGACACCAAAAAGTCAAAGTCTGAACATGGACAGTATCTATAAACAAAAACTGAAACCATTACAAAATCTTACAAAGCACCTTTATAAAACAACAATGAAAAAAAATAAGCCAGAAAGAATGCCATCACTGAAAGAGGTACTTAAAAGTATTTCTAGTTTCCTGCTGTAAAATTCTGGTGTATTGCCAACATCTATACAAATAAACTAGCTGATATATTGAATAGCATCTAGATATTAACATGGATTAGTCATTCATCACATCTTCCATAGAAATACCAATGCTGATACATCTGAAAAGTTCTTGGTTTCAAATGTTAATAATTTGAATAGTTCTGAGAGTTTATCAGCTTAATTTCAAATAAATTAAATTTTATTTTACCAGAGTTGAAACACTCTGTTGAACATATCTTCTTCAACAATCATCTCACTAAGAAGGTTTTTTTAATGTTTTTGGTACCTACATTTTATTTAGTATGAATGTTGGTTTGTTTCTTTTGTTTGGTTTTTTGTTGGTTCGTTGTTTTTCTGGGTGGGTTGTTTTTGGGGGGATTTATATGCCCTAGGATGTCTTGGCATCTCCTTCAAACTTCAGAAAACAGCAGCAATATGAAAGTGTCATCTCCCAGAGAGGTCTGGCTCCCATTTTCAGATTTATATTTGAAAGGTGGAGTGGAAAGGCTTTCTCACAAACTTTATCTTAATTAAAAGCGTGTAGATACCACTAAGTAACATTGTTTCTTTAAATTGCAGCCCGAACCACTCCAAACTGGCAGTTCAAACAAGATATGCTCATCTTGATAACCACCTAAAGGGTGCTTACTACAGCTCTACAACTCTCTTCTGCTCTACAACTCTTTTTACCCCCCTCCAGGGAGCTGATGTCCTTTACACATCTTTTTTTTTTTCTCATATCTTCCATGGCCAATGTAAGAATAAGATGCCTCAGCTGTGCTTCATATCAAGTCTTTCTGCAGCAGCCTCTGTACCATTGTACAACATAAACAAACCATAAGCTATGGGGAAGGATTTAGTTAAATATCATTAAACTTAGAAGAAATTTCACTCTAACTTTCTCCTGATACAGGATGTCCTTGACTGTATTTGTCTGTTCCGGAAATGAGAAGTACAGAAAATAATTCATTAAAAAGTGATAAACTGGATTACCATTCAGCAGTTGATAAATGCCATGACTCCCAGCTGATTGTAGAATATCTATAATGGAGTGTGGGGGTGTGGGCTGTGCATATCTTAGTCATTCATTCTAAGGTTTATAAAATGCCTACAGCCACAATAGTGAGGCTTTATATACAAAAATTAAAGGCATAAATTTCATACACAGCTCAAAGTGGGATGTGCTACGTAAAATGACTGCTACTGCTGCTAGAAATTCATTGACAATCCAAGGAGGGGTGTAATGTAAGATGGAAAGGGACCAATTGACTGAAAAACAAAATCAAGTGTCTAAATTTCCTCTCAAAAGGAATTATCCACGGTAGCATAGCTTTGATTCTGCACCAGGCTCAGGAGCTGGCTGAGCTGAAGTCCTGGTTTAGAAAGACAGAGGAAGATTAGGGTGACTAAATGTTGCTCAACATGGTTTTTTGCATGGGAGGTTTACACTAATTAAACTCCACAACTGATTAATTGCTGCATCACTTGAAACACTATTCCATTTTCTAAACAGTTTCTACCATCAAAGAATGGAGCAGATACACATGGAGGCCTCAGTCAGTGGTGAGTAAGAATGGGACAGCCAGGAGTACAAAACATTATAAGCAACAAGAACATTCATAAAAAAAGAACCTTGTAAAATGTGTGGGAGAAATGAGGCAGGACACAATGAGAAACTGAGTATCAAATAAAATATAGAAGAGAGACAGATGGAAAATGGGTGGCATAAACACACTGACTGCTGAGCAGTCAAAAGTGTGAGGTGGAGAGTCAAAAACAAATGTAGTGGAAGAAGAGGATGGAAATGGAGAGAGACAAAAATTAATCTATAAGACATCTTGTAGATGTGATGCATGGAGTAGAAGTAGATATCAAAAAGAGGAATTTCCTCCTACCTTTGACACTGAGAGATATTTTCAGAAGAGACCTATAAAAAATGTCAGATAAGGCCTAATATTCCATAGATGCCTCATGAACAGCATTCAGGGAATTTCATCTGCATGGATTTTATTTTAAATTCTTATCCTGTTATTTTGAGGACTCTACAGGCAGCTTCAGCCAACTAATAACCTCATTTGAGAAACTGAACCTGCTTATGGACAAAGGACAACTATAGTTGTATAGACACCAGAGAAATCTGGTACAGTGCTGCAAACAATTCAATTTTCCTTAGAAAAAAATTTGAACGTTTTCATAAAAGTGTAATAACTCCTGCACATTACTTATGTAGGAGACTTGCCTTACCAGAAGTCTTTACAATATCTACCCAAAGCCTCTTAGATTCAAACTAAACTATAAGGTCTCAGTGTTAAAAAGGAGACAAAAGTGGCAGCCTTAGGCATGAGCTCTTGGCAAAAATTCATGCCTTGATAGGAGTAATATGTCTACTATATACCTACCTGCCTGTCATCTGAGTCAAAGTGAGCAATTGGCAGTACCCATCCAAAACCAGAAAGTAACATTTAAAGCTCAAGGATTCATATCCTTCTTTATAGAAAATAAATGACAACTACCCAAACTTAAATGTGGTATAAAATGCATTGTCTCTGAACTGAGGAATCAATGGAACCATATTTCCAACTGATCTGTGTCATATATTTCATCTGTCATCTATTCTTTATTGCAATACCACATCCTATGTTAAGACTCTTAGTGCATTATTTCCAGATCCTTCTCATATCAATAGACAATATCTTCTGTTGTTTCCCATGCCCTTTAGAACTCCCTTCCCTATGCACTTCCTCCCTTTGCACTACTTATGCTTTGTGTTCTATCTGGACAAGAGAGAATATCCACTACAGCTATGTGTATCCCAAATGATCAGCCAATGTATACATGTTAACTGACAAGGGATTGGGGATGTATAATGGACAATTGCTAAATTCACCCTGTCTTTCCCACAGAGAGCTATATTACAAGAACATAACATTTTTTCAGGTACTTAACACAGGATTCAGTGTCATAAAAAGACATCAAAATTTAGATATTCACATTTAGGTATCTAAGGTAACATTTTTCTCAGCTCAAATTTTAGTCAGTGGAGATCTATCTAGTGAGATAATGATTCAGCTGATAAAACTCTGGGGACATCAACCCTCTCCCTGGACTTCATTAACTGAACTGCCTCAGATCATGATTTTGTGGTCAGGTGTCCACCACTATTTGAGTAGCACTTGGTCACCACGTGTATTAGGCAAACTGGACACAGGACCTATGAGAGACTATTCTGTAATGACAGAAGGAAACCATTCTGGGTATATAAGTTCATACCAATAGGCACTGGACAGTTGTGCTGGCAAAATTAAGATTAGGTCTCCATTGACTGCATCAGGAATTTAGACAACTGCTCTCTGTAGATACCAACTGTCCTAAAGCACCTACATTTACATACTTAACCTCTAACTGAATGTCTGTTTTAATGTCCTTCAAAATTTGCCAGGTTTGGCTCAAATTGGGGAAAGAGAGCAAAAGTCCCTGTGGAAAATGTCTGATGACATAAACTAGTCTAAAGCTTTTGTTTCCAAGACCTGCAAAACAATCTGCATAGAAAGCACTCAAAATCAGAAAATGTCAGAATTCAAGTTGCTTTAATCTGTCTCCCTCATGTGAATACATGATGGTATATTTTTTAATTACACAGTCACATATTTTTTTTCCCAGAGGACCTCTACTTCATTCAGTGTGTAAAAGAAACAGTGCTCATTTAATGACAAGCAGTTCAGTATTTTGTTTTTTCTTTATTCTTCACTGTGCAGCTCTAGGCCTTATTTATTGCACACAATTATGAAACTGCTCAGAAGACAGAGTTATTAATTTCCTCATGGGCTTTTCTGTGTAACTCATCTCTATCATGTATTCATTTTCACAGCACCCTTTTGAAACATTTCCTCCATTCACAGCTGAGATGCCATGCTTTGAGAGATTAAAGTCCAAAGTACCCATAGATTTGAAGTGGCCAATTTAAGTCGCTGAGGAAATTATTTATTTTTCAAGGACTTAATGTTGTTTCACATTTATAAGCTCTGTACACACCTCTGTTGGTATCATTCTTGCACTGTCTGCTCATCATTTCTGCAAATGAGATGCCAGGAGTTAGTTAGGTACTTGGGAAAAAAAAAATAAATCAGTACACCATCATAAAAAATTGGCTTATTTTTTTTTTAGCATTATAGCCTTCTTGACAAACTTGTCTCAGTTTTCCATTGATCTTCTTCACCTATGTGCTTATTCTCTGTCACAGCTCCCTCATAATTTTCCTCTTGACTTTTCATTCAAATTCAGTCTTTTAATCTGTAATTAGTCTCTTAAAGGAAACTGTATCAGAAGTCACTAAAGACTTCTTAAAGTCTAGTAAATCTCAATTTTACCTTGTTCAATGCCTTAAAAAAGAGTGATTGAGCCTGTTGTCAGTGGCAGAACTGAGAAACAGAGACAGAAAAATTCTCAGAGATACAGGGTTTCTAGTGCCATTTCTGAGATGCTGAAAAGGGCTTTGTGTGTGTGTATGAGTGTGTGTGTAGAGATGAAGGACTACTAGCTTTTTTCCCGTCTTTAGCACTTCACCCCTACTGGGTGCCATAGGAACTTGGCAAAGCAAAGAAGATGACAATGGCTGCTTTGCTGTCTCCAGCTGCCTAATTCCCTGAACAAATGTTTATTTTGTCTGTGCATGTAGATGGTCTGGAGTAGCCCTATCCAACCTTTCATTTCTTCTGCTCTCCCACTTCTTTTTGTCTTTTCCACCCTTCTCACTTACAGAAGAATAGCGTTATTGCTGTCACCAAGGTAACCAAACACAAGATCTGGCTCTGTTCAGCACAGTCTACATCTATCTTGTGACTCCCATGACATTTCAACTGAGTGATATTTAAACGATGCTAAGAAATCAAGAACCATTTGGTGTCATTCCCATGAAGCTGGTGTAAGAGGATATTGATTTTGCAATTTGATACTGATAACCCTCAGCACTTTCCATCCCTACCAGACATGGCTATCTGCCGTGCATCTCAAACAGCTGCCTCTTGTTTCAGGCACCTTCACAAAGAACTGTCTGTTTCATTTGGCACCACCCTTTCTCCAGCTTTGGCAACATCCCTAAGTATGGAGTTTAATATTATGAACATATCAATGATTCATATCAAATGGTAGCTCACTTAGGCCTCCTTCAAAAAACAGAGATATCCTCAAAAAAAACACAAATCCTGACGTTGTACAGAGTGTCTCTAGGGACAATTACAAACTGTGTAGCAATGGACAAATTTTCTTCAAGGAAAGGAGAAAAAGGACAGTTCTCCTTTTAAAGACATAATACTGACAGGATTACAATCATAACACTTTAGCATAGTAATCACTGTAATGCAGCAAATATTGTAAATATATAATATGAAATCAGATTATATTAGAAGTGAAAGTAATTAACAGTTTCCAAGGCTCTATGCTAGCTAAAGCCTGGTAGAAAAAGTCTCAGAAATAAAAACCCTCAAACTGGAAGGATGTTGAAAAGAAACATAAACAGCAGCTTCACACAGCGAATATAAATAATGAATGCAGATTAATGAACATACTAAAAAAGTAATGAGCAAAGGTAAAAGAAGACATCAGTTATATCAAAGACGATGAGCAACATTTAATTTAGATGTTTAGAAGCTTATGCAATCAGTACAAAAGGTTCCAACAGGAGAGTTAAACAGAAGCTCTGGAAGAATAAATAACTATTGACACAGGAGTTACTGGGTTCATTTCATCCTGCTGGAGTTCATTTCATCCTGCTGGTGTTGAGCTGTGTTAATACCTTGTGAGAGCAGATTTCTTGTGAGTTTTTGCTGGAAAAATGAGAAAAGCCTGATTGAGTAAATAACTGAAAGATAATGTCTATGATCTAAAAAAAAAGAAAATTGTTGGGGGAGAGGAGGGGAAGGAAAGGGAAGGCAAGGAGGCAAGACAAGGTAAGGCAAGGCAAAAAATGGAAAAAGGTAGTAAAGGAGAAAAAATGAAAGAGAAAGAAAAAGAAGAACAAAAAAAAAGAAAAAGGAAAAAGAAAAAGAAAAAAGAAAAAGAAAAAGAAAAAAGAAAAAAAGAAAAAGAAAAAGAAAAAGAAAAAGAAAAAGAAAAAGAAAAAGAAAAAGAAAAAGAAAAAGAAAAAGAAAAAGAAAAAGAAAAAGAAAAAGAAAAAGAAAAAGAAAAAGAAAAAGAAAAAGAAAAAGAAAAAGAAAAAGAAAAAGAAAAAGAAAAAGAAAAAGAAAAAGAAAAAGAAAAAGAAAAAGAAAAAGAAAAAGAAAAAGAAAAAGAAAAAGAAAAAGAAAAAGAAAAAGAAAAAGAAAAAGAAAAAGAAAAAGAAAAAGAAAAAGAAAAAGAAAAAGAAAAAGAAAAAGAAAAAGAAAAAGAAAAAGAAAAAGAAAAAGAAAAAGAAAAAGAAAAAGAAAAAGAAAAAGAAAAAGAAAAAGAAAAAGAAAAAGAAAAAGAAAAAGAAAAAGAAAAAGAAAAAGAAAAAGAAAAAGAAAAAGAAAAAGAAAAAGAAAAAGAAAAAGAAAAAGAAAAAGAAAAAGAAAAAGAAAAAGAAAAAGAAAAAGAAAAAGAAAAAGAAAAAGAAAAAGAAAAAGAAAAAGAAAAAGAAAAAGAAAAAGAAAAAGAAAAAGAAAAAGAAAAAGAAAAAGAAAAAGAAAAAGAAAAAGAAAAAGAAAAAGAAAAAGAAAAAGAAAAAGAAAAAGAAAAAGAAAAAGAAAAAGAAAAGAAAAAAAAAGAGAGAAAAACAGAGGAAAACATGAGGGAAAAGAAGGAAAGAAAATTGAGTGGTTACAACACATTTGTAAAGATAAACACTGTAATAAAGAAAAGCAATGCCCAGTAGTCATTTAAATCAGCAGTAAAGCTTCCATAGTTTGGCACAGACCTTGGATCAGGCCTGAGGAGAACAATCTAAAGAGCTACAACACACCAGAAATGAAGGTTGCCTGGAAGGGAACTGGAAAGCAACTGAATTAAACTTCATGGAATAGGACTTCTAAAGCATTTCTCAGTTGGGTGTCCATTATTTATTTAAAGGGTTGAGATTTCATGAGTGAAACATTTGTACACGAGGATTCAAAATCAAATCTGGACTTTGTGGCCAGTCTTCCAAATCTGAACCACCACAGCACTACTTTCTCTCTCAACTGTGCAAAGGGTCAATATGATGCAGACTTACAGTTCTGATTGCACCAGCTCAGCCTTTTGTGAGATGCAGGGATTATTTTCTAATTGGTCTGCGCCAACTTTTCAAAATAGCCAGCAGTCAATGAATTGCCCATTACAACTGAACAAAGGAAGTTTAATGCCTTCAACAAATTGCTTTATACAAGCTGAAAAATACTGACACTGAAACAGAATCCTTTGGCTGGCTACCAAGCATCCTTACTGTTGATAACAGCAAAGGCATGGTTACCTTCCCCACACTTTAGCTTTATTTTGCCTGTTCTTTTAAAGGATTTTGACCTTGATTGATCCTCCCCTCCTACTGGAAAAAGGTACTCCAGTGTGAACCATTAAACCCATAAAGTAAATTGTCAAGCAGCACAGAAATTGTTCATTAGTTTGCATAATGTTTTTGGTATGCTGGTCAAAGAAGATAACTTAAGAGGCTGTATTTAAAAAAGCCACCATTCTACCCAGCTGCCATAAAATACATCAGCTTAGCCAGAAAGTCAGGGACCAGTTGGCCCTTCTGCTTTTTCTGGAACATAATTTTTGTGCCATTGATAACACACATGGTAGGACAAAACTGTTAAGGAGAAGTAGATGAGTTGGGATAATTTGCAAGCTCACCTGCTACTTGTACCTTTAAAGTTGTAAAGTGTCAAAAGTCTATTGGACAAAAAGACAAGCAATTTTGTTTTACCATAAATGTGTTCTTCTGGGAAAACCAGAACCCATAATGGATATAATAATGTACAAGAATAAAAATACCTCATATCTCATATGACTTCTGTTGTGTTGGAAGGTATTGCTGGAAGGTATTCAACACCTCCAGGGTTGTCACACTCTACATTGTTTCTGGACCAAAATATTGTAATCTCATATATCTGTTTAAAAGATTGGTTATTCATCACTATGCTTTGTGCCTTCTGGAAATAGAAAAGCATAAATTAGCCAAGTATGACCTGACCCACAGCCACACCCAAAACAAAGGTGATTATGTCCTGAATTCGGACATGGATTCTTGACATAGTCTTGGATATTTCATTTTCTTGTGTTTCCTTGTGTTCACATTTTCATGATTTAAGGAAAATAACATTTAGTCAGCTATCTCTCCAGGGTATGTTAATGCTTAACCAATCAACTATGAAGCATAATATTTTCCAGAGCTCTTGCAAGAGTGTTCATTATCCTTCTGATGAAGAACCTCTGCCCTCATAATACTATGAATCTTTAGCCTTTTCACAACTGGTTTTAAAAGAAAAAAGACATGGGACTGTATCAGATTCAGTCATACCCTCTGAATGTACCTGATCTTCTCTTGAAGTTAAGTATTCAAGGGTTAGCTTAGCACTTGGATGCAAGACCACTCAAAAATCCCACAAGTCCATGAGCCATGTTAAATTACAGAAACTGAATTAGTTCAAAGTCTCTATTAGGTTCTGCTTTCATGACAGCTGTTGAAGAACAGGAGGAGGAGGAGAGTGGTTGGATGGCTAACTACCGTCTTTGCCTTTCAAAAACTGCTGATTCAAAAACATCCTTCTCTGTCCCATTTTCTTTTCCTTTTCTATTATTTCCTTTCCACCACCTATTTGCTGATTCTTTCCAACCTGTGAGGACCTGCCCTTGGTCTGAGAAGTGGCAAGAGAGAATCAACAGCAGTCTCTGTGTCTGCCACAGATCTGGGAGGAGAGTGGAAAGGAACACCTACTGTCCTGCTCCTCAGCCCAGTGAAGTGTTACCAAGCCTGCAATACTATCAAGCAAGCTGGAAATTTTAAAAAGTCAGACAGGTTAGTGGAAGGAGTCCCTGGGAGCAAAAAGAAGATAAATGGTGGCTTTCTGTCTACATTTTCTTGCTTCACAGCAACTAGCAAAGTAAGCATTAGTTTTCTTTAGGGACATTGCTTCAAATCTCACTTTAAAATCATGTTTAAATGTTCTAGTAAAATTCTTAGTCTTTCAGCAATTCCCTCTCATGATACCATATTACTGATGGATTTTGGCAGTGACAAATGACAAAGCATGCCTGTTTCTGAAACCATTCTCATTTGCATTCTTTCCAACTCCTTCTCTGTCCCATTGGAATAAAAAATTAAAACTATAAGATAATATTTCTGAGAATGATATTTAAGTAACATAAACTGTAGCAGTGTTAGCATGACATTAAATTCAGTATAAAGTACCTTCTGAATTTTCTGGATAGACAGATATCTGGTTTAGACATAGCTGGAAGTGTTTTTGATTAAAACCATTTCTTTCTCTGAAGAAAAGATTTTTTTTAAAAGAAATGTTGCCTAGAAAATATGAAAACAGCTGATGAAGTTTTCATTTAATTTTTTGGCTTGGTTTGACTGGTTTAGTGTTTTGAGACAAATATAAAAACTATAGTATTTTACATGAAAAAAATTGGAGTATTGATTTAATGAAATCTTAAGCATGTTTCAGTTAAACTCTTCAGTAAAGCACACAAACAATCTAAATGGTTATTTGATTTACCAAGTCCAGGCCTGGTTTGCTTTTGATATACCCACATAAGTGGTAAGACAGCAAGAAGACACTCTTTTTAGAGCTTTGATTTAGAAACAGGTATCAATAGCCTTTCCATTTTTCTTGTACATTTAATTACATACAAAATACTAGCAATTATATTTATGCAGCAGAAATTTTACATTTCTTGCACATTTTGCAGGAATAGAGCATTTTCTTATGTCACGTCATTCAAATATTTTAATTCAAAAGATTTTTCTGAGTAGTTTCTACCTGACTAACTGTTGTCCTTAAACTCTTTTCAGGTTCGTCTATTCACCCTTTCTTGATGGGCTGTCTGTGATTCTTCACCTGTGTCAATGCCCTGTTAATGCTTACATGATCACACCTATGCCTGTATTTGTGAACTGAAATCAGGCATAAGTATGACACTGGGCATGACAAATTGCTTACGGAAGATTAAGCAACACCCTGCTTTAACAAAATAGAACTGAGTGGTGCTGTTGACACCCCTGAAGGACAGGATGCCATCTAGAGGGTTCTTGTGTAAGCTCGAGGAGTGGATCCATGGGAATCTTGTGTGGTTTAACAAGACCAAGTGCAAGGTGTTGCACCTGGGTTGGGGCAAGCCCTGGTAACAATACAGGCTGAGGGATGAACAGGTTGAGAGCAACCCTGCTGAGATGGACAGGAGAAAAGAAGGCTTCAGGATGAGCTAATTGTAGCCTTCCAGTACCTGAAGGGAGTGTACAAAATGGAGAGGGACTTTTTACAGGTCATGTAGTGCAACAGGACAATGGGGAATGGCTTCAAACTGAGAAAGATTAGGTTTAGACTAGATTAGATATTAGGAAGACATTCCTTACTGTGAGACACTGGCACAGGTTGTCCAGAGAAACTATGGATGTCCCGTCACTTGAAATGTTCAAGGTCAGATTGGATGGGACTCTGAGCAACCTGGTCCAGTGACAGGTGTCCCTGTCCAAAGTGGGGAGGTTGGAACTAGATGATCTTTGAGGTCCGTTCCAACTCAGGCCATTCTATGATGTTTTTTTCAAGTGTGTGTGAAAAATGATCCATAAAGAAAGCAACAGTAAGAATGAAGATGGTCTTTAAAACAATGAAATTCAAATAAAATATGGATATACATGAGCAGCTTTGGACTGGGCAAAGGCTGGGAGCAGCACAAGGAGTTTAAGATTAATACATGTGGATGAGAAATGTTTTCTAAGGCAAGGTGTATAGTTACTGTAGAAGTCTTGAACAAATAATGGAATTGTAGGAGCACAGAGATTTATACCTACAGTAATTAAGAGAAGGCCTTTGCTTGTGAAAATGAAGAGAACAGAATAGTTCAAGGTCATTATGTGAGAGAAAACAACAGCACTGACCAATAGCATTAGACAAAAGGGAACAGAGAAAAAAATAAAAGGGGCAATGATATGGAAAAGTATAGAAAATTCACAAGAAAACTATGAAATAAAAGTGTTCATGCAGGGCAGGGAACAAGATATGAATACAAGGAGTATCAGAAAGCCATTATCAATAGTTGAACCTGTGATTTTGTTAGGTATGAAATAGGAATTTTTTCAAGAGCTGCAGTGAAATATGGGAAGGGAGAAGATGTAATTGCTAGTACTGGTTGCACTGTAACAAAAGATCTCGGACATCAGAGTCTTGAAGCTGAAATGAAATATATTCTAGACTGGAAATCACTGTCAGGACAGCAGACTGTGGAGAGGAAGACATATAAGTTGGCCAAGACAACATAAGTGGTGATTCTGTCAAGGACAGATCAGGGACACAGCAGATCAGATGTTAACAACTAAGGGTGAATAAAAGATAAAGAAAGAAACTGCTGAATATAATGAGCTTGTATTCTTTGGGAAAGGTCATTTTAGCCAGAAATAATCTGCACTTTTTCTTTTTCCCTTAAAGTGATTTTCTAGATTCAAGAATCCTCACATTTTCTTTGCTAAGGGTAGTTTCAGTAGAAAAGTGTCCTTTCAACAGGTACATGTGAAAGAATAGAAAAAGGTTTTTATATGTTTTATTTAGCAATAGACTGTCATTTATCCTGAACTGCAAAGCCCATATATAATCAAGATATCAGCAAGAAAGAAAGCTTGATTTCCAATATTTTTAAAATAATGTAACTTAAGGGTCATGAAAATGCTTTACTGAGAGCAATACGTAGATGAAAAAGAAAACAAGACATCATCCCATCAACAGTATGCTGTATTAAACTGTTGAAAAGTCTAGAGGAAGTGCAGAAGTCTCATCCCTTGAGGCTTTAAAATTAGGCAGAATAAAACAGTATAAAACCTACAGTGTGATATAATCTTGCAGTGCTAGTAGGAAAATCTAATTGATCTCTTCCAGCTATAATTTTTACAATTCAAAATCCATGGCTTGTGGGTTTGGCTGTTTCAGCTCACTGTGGGAATACAGTGATTGTGGGTTTGAAAGAGTGGTCAGCAGGAAAAGAGAAAAAGAGTTAATGAAAGAAAAAAAAAAAAGCCTCTCTCACTAGAGAGGTAACTGGCAGTGCTAACAAATATCTCAGCTAGTCTGATTTCCCATGAGGCTATCTCTGATAGCTAGACCCAGGCAGCCCAACCTGAATGGAAGGCAATAATAATTAGATTCTGATGAGTGAAGAACTCACAGGAGGACCAACTTTGCAGAGTTAATGAAAAGAGAAGGAAATACCCACGTTTTCTGAGATATCTAAAAGGCAATTTTACTATGGAATATTTCAAGTGGTTAGCTGTTCCTTACTAATCTATGGATATGTATTTATGTAAGGAAAGACGGACACAGAGCAATTGGCTGGCACCTCAGCAAAACTGGTCACAGTTGGGGGTGTTACTATGTGTGTGTTTCTAGTACAGTAAGATTCAGGGTGACTCATAGCTATTATTCAAAGTCAGTATCAGACCATTTAATTTTCTGCTTCAGTTCCTTTCCTGTTCCTCTCTCCAACCTGAGTGTTATGACCATTCAGCATCTTCGCTTCTACTATTCTTCCTCCTCATTTGCTTGTGGTCTCAATGGTCTTTTAAGAGAATAAAATTCCCCAGTGCAATATCTGTCTTCTTGAACTAATGTGAACTTGGAGCAAGTGCTAACAGCTTAATAAGCATTTTCTGACCTATCTCCATGAACAAAACTTGAACCACAGATGTGAATGTATTCACTGCTCAAAGTTGCTGAACACTGAACAGGATTAATATTTGTGCTGCTGGTGTGGTGTCTCTTTGTTTTGGAACTGAGGCACCAAATGAACCTTTAGAGAAACACGCAACACTCATTTCAAGGGAGGAAAAATATCAAGTTACTATTAAGTTATCTTCCAGAGAGTGCATTTTTTATGGGAAGATGCTCATCCACAAAATGAAATGGTTCACTTATTTAGGAACACACATTTTCAGTTCATGTAGTTTCTTAGTTTCTTTCTATACTTCTTTGTAGCACCAAGCTTTTCTTTAAAAATTTTTAAAAAAAGAAAGAAAAAAAATTTAAAAGAAGAGGCATTTTATTCATACATACCCTGCAAGCTATTCTCTCTCATATTTTAGTTCCTGAATGTGAGCTTGTCTCCAGGCTCCGCCTATGCATCTACAGGTGCCATACTAATCAGTGTTATTCCAGTACTACACTAGTATATTGCTGTACACCTTACTGCTACTGGAACTAGTAACAACTGGCTGATTGTTCTGTTTTACCAGGAAGGGTGGGTTTTTTCCCTCCAAGAATCAGAGCTCATAGATTTCAACAGTGAAGAACAGAATATTAAGAAGATGATAAAATTGCAGCTGCAATATGAGGAGGATATTATTCATTAAAATATTGCCTTCACCAACAGAATATCCTTTAGTTTATCAGCAAAAGCTATTTGTACAGTTTCTTAGCACTGTACTACATGAGTTCAGTACCAGGTTGGTTGAAAAATTAGTTGCATGCCTGATAGTTGCAGTAAAACATTTGCAATTCTGGAAAATAAAGTTACACACTAATACTTAACATGGCATTTCTGTTTGTTGGTGATGGAATATTGCTCATATAACAGAAATTAAGTGTTGTAATGTGTCAACATGCTGACTCCAAACATTAAAGCAAATTGATATTTATTGCAAGTTCACACTAACAGAGTGGAATTATATTCCTGTGGCATCTGAGTCACTGTTGCTTTATAACCCCCTATACCACTGACCATATTCCTGACTGCTCATGCTCTTCCCTTCTGTCACAGAGAATAGAGTCTCTTGATAGATGTACTAGCTACCAGCTATTGATGGTTTATTCCCACTGTAGAGGATACTAAATCAACTAGTACTTCCCATTATCCCCTGAAAACTGAATTGGGCTGGTACCCTGTGTTTTTGTGGGCTGGTTCTGAAATCTTTCCCCTGAAGTCCCCAGAATAACTTTTCTGCTATATTTGCAAACTAGAAATTTATCTTCCTTTTCCCCTATAAAGTTTGCTGCCCATCTTAACCTGTATATGATTTGATGCAGACTTCTGGATCTTATTGTAACTCATACACTAGGTCAATCTTTGCACTGATCAGTCCACAAATAAGATGGGTTGCTTTGTTGTATGTTTCTTTATTTTTAAGTTGAATCCTATGAAAAATCTTCTGTGATGTACAGAATCCAGCATCAGGGCTTACAAATCTGATTTCACTTGTGAGTTATTTTATTTACACACAAGCAGTGAGGTAACAAAATGTCAGACATCATCCACACATGTAGGATAAAATACTGTTTATAGCCTTAGACAACCTTATACTCAAATCCATATAATTTATTATGCATTTACAATGCTGTAAAGGCCATATTTGTTCTTCATATGTCATAATTTTCATTTCTTGGCTCTCAGGACTGTGAAGGGATTTATTGTGTCATCTCAAGTGTACTTACCTAGAAGAATGAACAGTTCAGGCTACTAGATTTACCATTTACATCTGTCCTGCATGGAGCTGCTGTACAAACTATAATATTGCATTGAAATTGATAGGGTACAAGCTGCTATTTCTACATGGTAAAAGAAACATCAGTGCCTTTACTATAGATTTAACTTAGAAACGTAACACTTGATTTAAAACTTGTAGTGGCCAGGTGTAGATCAATAGAAATACAGAAATGAAGCACAGGAGACCTTCATTCAGAAATGTTGAGACCTTTTTCCTGGTAGTAGAGAACAGTTCAAAAGAGCATATTTTGATCCATGCTGTATTTTCGTATGGTTGGATGTTCATTTTTTCTCATTGAGTTTTAAGAACTTTCTCCCATAAAATCTTTACATTCATATTGAATACTCATTTTTTAGTTAAATAGGGCTATTTTAAGGGTCTTAACAAGGTTACTCATGATAAAATCAGGACTTTGAAAATATCCTTGAGCAGAATTAGTTGTGTCATTGTATAAGTGCATGAAGCAGAACATAAAGGCTTCAAATGAGAGAACTATTTAAATCAGTTTGAGAGCGATAATAATTTTTTTACATATAATTTTTGTATTGGATTCAGGCCTTCACAATTCACAGGTATCTAAAATTTAATAACGGGATTCCATTGCAAAAGTTTGGATAACCAAATGTCCTAGAATATCTTGCCTGATCTCCAGTTGTGCATGCCTCATGTATCCTGGGGCACTTCAGATGTCAGCAGTTACATATCTTTGGGTGGCTGTGTACCACCTCTAAGTCTGTAGCCTAAGAAAGTCCTCTAAGTTCTCTCTGTCATCAGTGGTGAAAGAAAATGCGACAGCTGGGTGGAATGCTCCCCCTATTCATTCCCCCTCCCCCATGCGGTCCCCAAGATGCCCCGCGAGAGAGCCACACAGAGACTGCAGGGAGGGGAAGCAGAGAGAGTTTATTCACATGGTCAGAGGTATTTAAGGGTTTCAGAGGAATTCTAGTTACTACCAATGAGCATTTAGGGATAACAACCAATGGGGAAAGGATTAACTAAGGGCCAATAAGAGGACTTCACATAGCCCTGCAAGAAAGAATTCCTGCACACTAAGGTAGGGAGATAAGAGTTCTCTCAAAGGGTTTTGGGAAGAAGAAAGGTGATTCAGTAAGAAAAAGACAAGAACTCCATTTTACAGCACAGTAAAAGCCTCAGTTTTTAAGGCATTTTGGCTAGCTTCTTCATTTCCTTCACAAACCCTTTTCTGGCATGACTTCTTCCACTAGGTCCACTACCACAAGAAAAAAGTGTCCAAAGAGTTATTTATTCCAACAATCTTTAAAGTCTATAATATTTGCTGTCCTACGGAGATACTTACCTGTTCATGTATCAGAGAGAGTTTAAATAAAAAAGTAAATTAGATACCTAACAAAAATGTAGCTAGGATGAGACTGTCTCAGACTGAGCTGGTAATCGTTTTTTCATGACTATACACTGGAGGGAGAGACTCAGGAATCATCCTTACTTGCTAAAAGGATACTTTGCAGCCATGTTCACAACTATATAGACATGATTGCCAGAGTAAGACTGTACTTTTCTAAAGAGTAGCCCTCACAAACCACATAAGAGGTTTTGCCTAATGTTCAGTCATGTACACACATGAATAAGTATATTATACTCTTCAAAAAGGATTTACAGATTTTCTCAGAAATCTCTATAATCTCTAAGGGCATTTTTTTTTCTCTGGTTTAGGTATTTCCTAAACAGTCACTTATACCATGAGCCTGTCGCTTTGAACCCCTGCCAATTGTCACTACTTACAAAGCTTAGCCATACAGAATTTCTTTCAACGTGTGTAATATTTCAGTAGCCTTTATCTCAAATAGCTGCAATGTCAAAACCAGGCAATATTAAGTCTGAGAGATTTGGGTCTTGGATATTTGGTACTCATTTATAAGAGACAACTAGAAGGAAGGCACAAATCAAATGGCTGCAAACTTAACTCTTGACATGTCTGCAGAGTGCTACATGATGAGACCAGAGCACTAGGACTACTGGAATTTTCACTTTAATGATACATAAAATGTTCTGGTTTTGCCTCTACAAGGCAACTGGGAGAAAGGTTTAGAGGTGGTGACGAGCTTATAAATGCATAATGTACTAGAAATACCACAATTAATTCAATAAATGGTTTTTGATGAAGTGTTTTCTGAAGAAACTGCTAAATTAAATGGGCCCCAAAAGTACAGTAGAGTTAGCAATGCCATTTATACCAGAAAGGAGGAATCTAAATCTTGTAGCAGTTTACAGATGTTTTTTTTAATATCTCTAATCCAAAAGATCTGTCAAGATGAGGCCACCCCAGTGTTCTTCAATGGCAAAGCCCCTAGGGCTTCTACACTTCACAACAAATAGGAAATCCTTATTAATCCCTTTAGCATTTGTTGTAATGACATTAATCATGATGAACTGTTCCAGTATTAATTCAGATGTCATATATAATTCCACAAGAATCCCACTGAAATTTGAACAGAGAAAGCATCATCTAATTGTAGTAGGAAACATAAAATAACTGTGTTCCAATTTTACTGAAAATAGCTAATCATAGCTCCTTTCTAAAGCCTAGCCAAGTTAAGTGAATCTGTTAGTCCTTGGAATAGCACTGACTATATTCAGTTTATTTGTGGAAGTCACATTTGTGTGGGCCATACTTTGTCTTGCAATTCAGCTTCTGTTAATGGATTCTATGAAATAAAGTGTCTGAGTAGTTAATCACTAGCCCAGACTTGTTATTTTGTATACCAGACTTTATGTCATTATGCATTATATTTACCGCATGTGTAATATGTCTAATGTGTACTCAAAAACAATTCCACAAAGCCTGTTTACACTACCGAATCTCTGCATGAGAATACTTCGAGTCTTCTTTTGAAGAGAACTCTTCAGAACCCTAGGAATAAATCCCATTTCATTTGCTGGGGGTTTTTTTTGCAAAACCTTTAAAGAAGCCATTGCACGTATTCCTCGTACAGAAACATTATATACCTCTAGTGTTCTCAAAGAGTTCAAAAGTTCAATTTTGAACTATACATCCTCACATCAGAGCACCTCCTAATAATAAGACATTCAGTCCATACTCTACTTGGTTAGCATTTGAGCTGTCAATGGCTAGAGGTGAGAGAAATAGGTTATCATTTCTTTGTTTCTGCTTAGTAAAGAGTGGGCAGCTTTACCAAGCAAAAAGAACTATGGCAGCCAACACAGAGTAATGAATCTTGTTCTGGAGAACAGGAATTCTTCAGTGAGGAAGAAACAAGGAAAGATTTGTTCTTCCTTAATTTAACACATGGGTCACAATATAGCTTTTATAGAATGATCTTGAACTGCTGGCCTCAAATCAAAGCATTGTCATTTGCTTCAGTAGATGCAGATCAGATCACTAACTGGTTATAGAGACAATGCTTATACTCTGAGAAACTCATTTTATTCCTTTAAACCAAGCTCAGAAATTTAGTCTAGTTTCTTAAAATCAGGCAAGCAGTTACCTCCTGTTTGGATGAGGTATGTATGTACACATCTAATTCCATATATTTCAAGGTTTCAGATTTGCTGAATTTGTTATTCAAAGGTCCAGAAAAGAAGTCACATTTTTGAGATACCACAGACTGTTCTTACCTCTACATTATTAAAGGTATGTGATCATCTTATTTCCTTATTTTGTTTTAATTTTACAGATTAAAGGATTATTATGTCTGACTTCAAGAACTCTGTCTCTTTTCTAAACTCTATGGTGGAGGTATAGTTCTGTTTTCAAAATTATGTAGCTTCTAGGAAGCCTGGAGAAATGAAAAAAAACCCAACCTCGAAACCAAATCAAAAATGAGCAAGCAAACAAAAAAACAAACAAACAAACAAACAAAATCCACAAAGTGTACAGAAAAAAAAGTGCTTTCAATAAAGTAGCCTTCCTTCCTTCATGTCAGAGGAAAACAATCAATTGGTATGATGAAGAATGACAAAATAGAATCTTTCAGCCCAAAGAGACAACCCAACTATGACATGAAACCATGGATGAAAGCATCTTAAATTTGTATAATCAATCCTACTTTGCACTCATACATCTAATATTATGGTTTCTCAAGTAAACTAGAGGATTTTAGAGCATTAGGAATAAAACTAGTGTAAGCATATGGAGGTTTTTATACTGGTACTCTCACAGATGTAGACCAGGACCTAGTGATTGAGAAGTTAAAAGCTTGCTGCAAGTGATTTAGTATCACCCAAACGATACGTTTGCACAGACCTCCCAGACTGTGGCCATTCTGTTGAATTCTCTTCTGTCCCTCCACAACAATTTCTTGCCCAGGCTTTGTCTGATGCCTACACCTCTGCCACAATCTCTTCCCTTCTGTAACTTTCACATTTTATCTTTGTTCTTTTTGTCTATCAAGCTCCAAGTTTCATGGTATGGAAAGTTCCAGATAAAACACCTAATGCAACACAATCTTTGGGCAACTTAACATGTAAGATTAATAGTGTTTCAAATCTCATGTATAAAATACAACCTTTCAAAGATTTGGATGATTTAAGAAAAATTGCAGAGAGGTTAATATGATTTCAGTTGGTTTTCCATAGTTGGGCAGTCTGTTGCAATTTCAACTTTCTCTGCAGAGAGTTTGCTAACATCCATAGTTTTGTTCAGAACCTTGATGGCTAATGCTAGGGCAGTCTTTAAGATCATTTCTCCTTCTTTGTAGGAGGTGTTGAGAACTGCTGGCAGGTATAAATTTGGGCTGCTAAATGCCATATCATCACTGGTATCTTGTGCTACTTCGGATTGTCATCCAAACGATCACCTGAATTTTCAGATGCCCACTGCTCAGTATTTGTGTCCTAATTTACAAAATTATCAATCTCCCACACTTCATTCTGTCTTCTCATTGCTAATGGAAGCAGTAGCAATGCAGTATGAATCACTTCACAATAATCAGATGAAAAATTCTTTGGAGCCTACTTCTCATTTGCACTAAGAGCCCTTACAATGTGGGTGTAAGTGACATTTTTACTTAACTGCAGATCTCTTTTTCACTATCAGTGTCTTGGATAAATGAAAAATATTTGTACATGTAGAGTACCACCTCTTTTTATTAGTACACGGTGGCCTCTGTATAATTACATTACTCCTATTGAATAACCTCTGTCAGTTCATTTCTTGTTCATGGAGAAAGCCTGTGATAATCATGCATCATAGGCACAATGACATGCTCAACAGAATTATTAAAGAGACCACATTGCTCAGGATGATTCTTTGGCCTTCCCTCTCTCATCAGGAAGCATATTGAGTAGGAGTAATTTCCACTTAGTTTGTACAACTGTAAAGCTAGATTAGCCTTTCTTCTTCACCAGCCTACAGAAAGGATAGGGGAAATTCCAAGAGGAGATTCATCTGACTGTATTAACATAGTTGGGATAAATTGCTTCCTAGATATTTCTATTCCAAACAACTAGATAAAACTGTTTACATTTAACAGCAAAGATTATTGGTCTGCATCTCATACAATATGGAAAGAAAGGTATTTTTGGAGGCAGACAATGACAAAGTTCTTGTCTATACTTGTACTAATTGAATGAACTAGCATCAGGAAAAAAAATTACATTAAAAAAAACAAAACACTTTGAGAAATATTGTTCTTTATTTACAAGCAAACAGCCATTTTCCTATCCAGCCAAGATTCTGCGTCAAAGTTACTGACAGCAAAGACAGGTACTTGTGAGTGAAACTAGTTATAATTCTTACCAAGAAAACTTCACTTTGAATACTGTGAGACTGAAAGTTTACAAATCCGTTGATTAGAAGAAAAGGAATTACAATTAAAAAAAAAATTAACCTCTTGATCATTCCATGAAATAGAAGAGATGGAAAAGATTAAAACTGACAAGTATAAAATCTTTGAATACCACAAAGAATTCAGAGAATTTTCTTACATAGATTATAGAATGACAGATATAAATGAAAATTGAAGAACAACAGATCTGAATAAACCATTTTTCATGCAGAAAGTGTATGAAGAAAGATTGCTGCTGCAAGCATACTGACTTGACTAAAGAAGCAAATTCTATTCTAAGTCAGGAACAGTGATATGTTTGTGTAATTTTGATATGCTACATTCTCAGAGAACAGGCTCAGCATCTAACGAAAAAGATATTATCTCAAAAAAGTTTAGTGTCTGGCAAACAAATCTAGGAATTTCATCATCTTCCAGGACTCTAGAACATTTTTTGAAAATAATGCTGTTTGCAAGTTCTTATACTTCATAGAAGCTTTACAGATTCATTTTCTGAAACTAAGCTTTCAGAAAGTTATTTTCCACTCTGTTGGTTACAGACAGTTCAACAGGCAAAAACAGAAAAAAAATTATAAATAAATCAGAAAGAACTTTTATAAAATAGCAGTTCCTCATGACTGCTTTGCCAGTGTTATTCATTATAAATATAGCTGCACAATATTTTGTTATTTCATATTTAACAGTTTCACAAAAGCAATTGTAGGAACTCAGAAACATAATGCATCAGAGATGGAGATGCTATGAGGCTGGAATTCCCTGTAATAAGAGTTTCTGAGATTCTACTAGGACTTGAGAAAATCTGCTTTATAATCATTTCTATCATTTCCTGTGAAATGAGATCTAAGCACCTATTGCATTTCTCACTGAGTCAGTAAACTATTTGGTACTGTATAGGCAATAGTCTAACTCAATATAGTTTCAAAGTAGTGGACCATGTCCTATAGGTATCATTTTGCAGTCCTTAGGTACCTTAAGTCAGTCACTTTATCAGTTTCATGCTTTTAAACCAAAGCAATATAAAGGAACAGAATGAGCAATCAGTAACTAATATTTACATAATTTACAAGATGGATAAAGCAGTGCACTGCCAAGTATATGTATTTTCTTTTTGCTGCAGTAGATATATACCTTCTTACAGGGAAAATATTTTTTTAAATTCAGTTCTGTATACTCTGTCTTGTACAATGCACACCTAAAATAGAAGTGCTTAATAGTTTATGTTACAATTCACAAAGCAATTTATTTAGCATATGAAATGTTATGTGCAATAATTCAAAGACCGGGCTTCTAATTAATTCATTTCTATATCATGATCTTAGCAAAGTCAGGTGACAAGTAAGGGAAGGAGAAGGGAATATTGGTATTGTTAATTTTAGACAATAGGAAGCATGGGAAATGATGAACCTATATTCTGTAAACAGTCAATGGGGAGTCATAGTTGGCCTGATGTTAGACAGAGTTAGATAGTTAGACTGTTCATGCTCTGTAGACTCTCAGTGTCCTTTGTGATTCTGTAAGGAGCAGTTGTTTCCAAGTTTGTGAAATATTAAATGGAAGTGCTTATTCAGCCTTACTTTGCATATGCACTTTGGTGAAACATCAAGACTATATTTCAACTCCACAGTATTTCCACAGACACTGTAAATAAAAAAGTAATTTAGTAATTTTCTTTAAGGCTCTCTAGACCTTTTTGATTGAGATAGACAACATAATGGCTGAGTGAGCTTTAATTTGTACTCTCCTAGTACCCGAAGTGCTTGATTCACATTGTCATAGAGAATGCTTGGTATGTAGGAAGCATGGTTTCTTGCTTGTTTTTTGGGGGTTTTCTTTGACACAATCAGCCACTGGGAAATTATCGTCAGTCTTAAGATGAATTCTTAATGATTGTTGGCTAGGAAAATAAAATTTCTTTCTTGGTCTCTTTTTGATGTCTCTCTCTTTTGATGGATGAGTTCTGATACTCAAAACATCAGACAAGCATGTCATAACACATGAGCAGATACTGTATAGATCATTTTTTCCCTCTTAGGACAAGTAGTAGCATCATCTAGTGGGGAATGACTGAATGCATTTCAGAAATTATGTGGGGTAGAATAAGAACTTTGACAGCAAAATAAACACCTGAGGAAACAAGAGTATGTGGAAGAAAGATCTGGTTGCACAAATGAGCAGTGGAGAGGAGACCTGAACAAAATGAAAGAAGGAGAAAGATAAAAGAAAGAAAGGCCAGAAAATTAAGGCAGAGATTGTTAAAGAAATGAACTATGAGAAATTCTAAGAAGATATTGAAGTATATTTGTTTCCACTCCCAAATTTTTTTTATTTTTTTTTAATATCAAGAGACATAAAATACCTGCTAAGTGATAATTTCTAGGGTTCTCTGTTCACTGAGGATGAGCTAAAGTCAAGATACTGCATCCAAACAAAAACCCAGATTACAAAAATATTCAGTGTAATTCATCTGACCTACCTGAACAGATCGGTATATCTGATACCCTCATTTCTTAACCCAATGGGATTTTCACATTTGCTTTAGGCTTCAGAAATCTCATCAAGCATTCATTATATCCTTAAGTCCCAAAGTATTACAGAAAAAATAAACACTAGTTCTCCCTTTGACAGTGATATTCTACCAAATTTATCTTCTTTTGATGTAACTATTGCTTAGTCCGTTCTATTTTTCAAAAAAAAGTTGAGACCTCCAATGCTCCTCACTGACTTCAGGTCACTGTATAGCCTCTTGAGAGTAATCTATTCTATTTACCAGTCATTGACAGTAGGACTTAACAAATAAGGTGTTCCAGTTCTGTAACAATATTCTGCTTTTCAAAGCACAGAGGTCTTAATTCTAAATTCCTTACACCAGAAATTCAGCTGGTGTAATCCATCTGGAGACTCCACTGAAGAGTCACCAATTTCTGCTACTGCAGGACCTCAAGTAGATGACTTTTGGATGTTTAAATCCACTCACTGACATTACTATAACAAACCCTGGCTTTGACTTGTCTGCAAAGTCCAGTGGATTACAAAAAATAGTTAGTTGCAGGAGTTCCTGCAGCATATATAGAAGTCAATTATATTAAACTAATATATCAAATATATCTATTTTCAAATATAAAGACATACTAAACAAACACAGAGACATATGCAAACACACACACATATATGAAAATCATAAAAATTTCCTCTGTAAATTGCCCCTATGCTACATATAGACTCTACCATTTTATCTTTGTTTGGATGAATTGTTGTTTAGAAAGCTGCTCTATTACATAAAATTGCTCTTACTCCTGAATACATGGCCTGTTAAATGGCTTCTAGATGAATGAGAGACATATGTCAGAAACAAAAGCTCGTGATTAATTTTTTTTACTGTTGTTGCCAGATTCATACTAGGTGAAATGTGTACTAAATAGTCTGCCTTAAGCACTGGCATATGAGCTAGCATGAAAGATTACTGTCCAAAAGGCAAATTCATTTATTACTAGCCCTGGTAGTATTTGTCACTTTATTCACTTGAGTAGCAAATGTGTCACCCAGACTTTCATGGGGAAGGAATTAAACCATTGTGCAACCTGACAATATCAAGAATATTTTAGCAACTCTGACAGGTATTTCTGTGTCTACACATTCTTAGTCACAATTCTGTTAACAGATGTTTTGAAAATAATCCTTTGGTACGCCTCTATCAGACCTTCTTTGTGCCTGATGGACAAACAGTTCTACACAGTGAGACTTGCACACCTCTCTACTGTTCCTGTAATGTCACTGTAGCATTATAGTAAATTGCTACAGCAAATTGTTATAATAACTTGCCATAAAGAAGAGTACTCTTCAATAATCTACTCCTAGAGTGACAAACTGTACTGTACTGTACAGTACTGTGTGGTTCATTCCATATCTGAAAGAAAGTGTTGAAACTTCTTGGTCAAATGTAAGTGATGGAAAAGGGTTCTCTGTCTTCATGATGACAGAGGACCTATAGATTCAATAACTGCCTAAATTTTGGATTTAAGTAATATAAGTGAAAGGCAAATCTGCAAGTGATATTCATGTCTGCATTTGTTTCCCAGAGTGCTACTTTGAATTTCTCAGGAAATTAACTTATGCTTAACTATTTTTTCAGATGCACCTTTCATAAATGAAATTTCTCAGGTTTTTTTAATTATCTGGTGAGTTTTCCAGAGTTCACCCCTTCTTACAAACACTGATTGTACTGGCTGTTATATTGGCCAATACTTTTAGACAACATGAGGTGAAATGTATCATTTGCTTCTCCTACCCACCTGCTAGAGCACCCTCAAGTTTTGGCAAAGACTCTAAAGAGGGATACCCATACTGCACCTTGTGTTTTGGGATACCTATGCCACAGAGATGGTATGCACAGCAGCTTTCACCTATTCCTATGGCAGTGTCACCTGACAAGTGCTGAGCAGGCAGAACAGTCCAAAATAAATCTTAGAATAGTTTTCACATGTCCTGAATTGAGAGTAAAAAGATGGGAGTTCAAGTTGCCTATAAAGCAAATGTGTATATCTAGGTCTTTTGAGAACTAAGGGTTTCAGGACACTTTTGGGATCTCAGAATCTCAATAAGCAATACATTAGAGAACAGAAGAGCTTGAAACAGTACCAAGCAAATGCATAAGTATTAATGAAGACCCAAACTAGAGAGAGACAGAAAGTCATACACCAATCATAGACTACAGGCAAAGTTGCCTTTTTGAGAAAGGAAGGGGGCAAAGATCTTAGGAACCTCTCAGCAGGGACTTACTGAGTCAGTACTTTGGTGTCCTCAAGACAAAAAAGAACTGAACTAATGTTAAAGGTCTCTAATCTTAGTAATGGCATAAGGCTAGGAGGGTCGTTGTCAGCTAGTGATGCAGCAACATTGACATGAATACGTGAGTGTTACCTTTCACAGAGGATCAGAGCAATTAGTACAGTGCCTACATCAAATTCAGAACACTGGAAAATCAAAGTCACCTCTGAACTTCAGGCAGTTTTAAAACTGCATTAAATATCTCTTCTTTGTGACCTTATATCAGAAGGGATACTACAATCTTTGAGGTCTGAGACCCTGGATGTCAATCATAGATTTGCATCCCTTACAAAGCTAAGGTTTCTTTGGAAGAAAATGCAGTGCTTGTACTGGGCAGGTTAACACGTAATATTTAGCCCAGGTTTACAGGAGCATTTTGCAGCCCACAGTAAGTTCCAGACTGTTGTCAACACATTGTTGCTTAGTAAAATGAGAAAGTTATGCTAACATGATGTGTACCTACAACTTGATCTGAACTGCAGGTGTATCACTGGGCTCCTAGACTCAAAACCTGGTGTCAGTAATATCAATAGGCTTTTTTACTTCAGAGTTTACATTTGATGTGTCTACAGATTTGACTGTCAGAATCCAAATCCAACTGCTTCAAAGAGACTTAAGGTGGTTCTTAGCTTTTGATGGGTATAAGTTCATCTTCAGAACCTCAGCCAGTTACTTCAGTCAATAGGGCATCTCCAGAGAGCATCTTCTCTTATCTATCTCCTAGAGTGAAAGTAATTGTCCTCTTCATATACCTGTTTATTGTACAAAAAAAAAAAAAAAAA